>CATIWQ010653520.1:0-32623 GCA_949673415.1 Euphorbia schlechtendalii
CAAAACTAATTAAGAAGCAGAATCAGTGACTGAAGAAAGAAGCAGAATCACTCAAAACTAAAGAAAGAAGGGGACAGCACAAAGTTAATCTATAAATAACCAAAACATTTCCTTCAAAATTACCTGGTTGGCAGAGCTTTCGCGGCTGACAGATGGAAGGAACTTGACCGAAGCTGGTCCTAAATCGAGCTAGAGAGAGTAGAAATCTAGAGAGAGCAGAGACGAACGGATTTCATTTAGGTTAAGAGTAACTAGAAAACATAGAAAACATAGGATTTCATTAAATTTAGGTTAAATGGTCAAACAAACCGGCCACATACCCAAAAAAGATGAAAGAGGAAAAAAGTGGACGAACGGAGATGCGACGGAGGTGGTGGAGTGACGGAGGCGGTGGAGCGACAAGATGCGAATGAGGTGGTGGAGAACGATTGGCAGCGATGTATTTGGGATTAATGGGTTTGGGTTTGCTTCGTGACTGAAACACCAAAACTTTGCATAAGTTAATAATGAGCAATACGGACGGTTCTTGCAAAAGAACCGTTCACAATACTCCTTTAGTATAAGCATTCCGGACGGTTGTTACAAAACAACCGTCCGGAATACTCAATTTAGTATTGCGGACGGTTGTTACGTAACAACCGTCCGCAATACTCCTTTTAGTATCCCAAACACTTAAGTATTCCGGACGGTTGTTACGTAACAACCATCCGCAATAGTATTCCGGACGGTTGTTACATAACAACCGTCCGCAATACTCAACGTCAACTCCGCCCACACTTTCACGAACGGTTTTTTCTACGAGCCTCGCAAATAGTGCGACCTTATAAGCCCTTTTTGCACTAGTGTAAGTTTAGCCATAAGGAAGAAAATTGTTGGTACAATCCAAAAACCCAATGTTATAGGTGTAAGAAGTTTGGGCATATTCAAAGAAATTATCAAGTGAAGCCCGAAGAAAATGTCAATTTGACACAAGCAGTTGAGGAAAATGAATTGTTTTAAGGATGGAGCATCATCAAGGATTTTGAATCAAGAGGGAATGTTAGTTGAATAATTCAAAATAAGTATAAAATCATATTTGTTACTAGATAATTAGATGTTTTGAATTAGTTTTATTTTAGATAATTACATATTTGATTTACCATGATTTGTGGTATTTTGTTAGCCTTTTAGCCTATATAAGTAAGTTTGTTTATTTGAAATAAATTAACTCATGAATCAATAAGTTTGAATTCATCATCTCATCCTTTTATTTTGAGTAATTTTGCTTTCAAATTCCAACAATATATCCTAATTGATTTTGCATGTGCCAAGATTGAATACAGTCATGTGATGATATCTAAATAACAATTTAGAGCATAACAACTGAAGAGTTCATGTGATTAATGATGTCTTACTGATCACTAAATGATTTTCTGTCGAAAATACACGAATCAATTACCAGTCTTTTAATAATTAACATGTTTTCTTCAGTTGTATTGGTTATATCTTGTGATTACTTGAGATCACAAACAAGATATCATTTCCAGAGGCATGTGAATATACATAAATATGTTTGGCAGCTTTTGGACATATTAGGCCTACTAGTTTCAAATAGTGTTTCAATATATGCTTAAAAATATGTATACCTCAATAAACTAAATTATATCCATGTGTTTTGTGATCCGCAGCCAGAAATATATTATTTTTTGGTGATCACTTTACTGCAAAAACTAGTAGGGTAAAACAAGTGAAATTTGAAAATCCAAGAAGGCTCAACTAATTATTCAACAGGATTTTCCTCATATCGACTTCTCACACGGGGTTGCTTTGAAAATGCCCCTGGACAGTCACATCTCCACATGTGGATATAGCTGAGTCCAATTGATTTCCACTCATCACAATGACCAAAGAAACATGCAAGCACTTGTGTAATTATACTGCTCATTTTTACTAGAGCATAATTTGTAAAGTAAGCTTCCAAATAATTTGGAAAAAAGGCCACAGTTCAGAAAATGTTTTTACTATGTTACAAGTTGTAACATGTGTTGAAGATTCTTTGAGTAAACAAGTATACATTGAATCTATGCTCTCTTCTGACTACTAAATATTTCAAACAAGATATTATTCTCAAATGCATGTGGTCTAACATAAATATGTTTGGCCTTTTTTTGAACATGTTAGGTCCATTATTGTATTTTTTTTGAAACATATCCGAAACCTCCACCAAGAACAAAAGAATTAAATATTACTATCTCTATATATAATAAATTATAATTATATCTTATGTGGTCTACAAGAAGTAGAGCTACCTGCCTTTGGATGCATCTATCTATTCTGGAAATTAACGTAATGGGCAAAGACAAACCAACTTACGAGCTGTCCAAATGAATTGATTTCATATCCACATCTCACATGGTGTGCTTCCCATTTACCCTATTCAAATACCCCATCAAAAACGACTTCTCCTGCAGGCCTTTTGCATATATATAGCCAACTCCCTTCCTTTGATTTCAACTCATCACAAATTTTCTTTTGATAAACCAACAAACAAGAAATTGAGTTTTTGTATACAAAGAAAATGATCAGTACAAAGAAACTTGTCAAATTAGCAAGAAAATGGCAGAAGTTGGCTTCTCTCAGGAGAAAAAGAATCGGATTTTCAAATATCGCAACACTTGCGGATGCAAGCAATTGCAGCACATCAGGAAAATCTGAAAAGGGTCACTTTGTAGTGTACTCTGCAGATCAAAAGCGTTTTTCACTTCCTATGGATTATCTCAACAATGAAGTTATCAGAGAGCTGTTCAACATGGCAGAAGAAGAGTTTGGATTACCAGGAAGCGGCCCTCTTACGCTTCCATTTGAGGCTGAGATTATGGAATATGCAATTTCTTTGATTAAACACCAAGTCAATAGAGATGTCGAAAGAGCTTTTTTAACCTCCATAACTTATAGTAGTTGTTCCCTTCCTTATCATTTTCAACATCAAGTCGAAAGCCATCAGTTAGGGATCTGTGCCTTTTAAAGAATAGTTCAGAATACATACAAATGTGTACATTGATTAATTCATTAATTTCATTAACAGTTGCCAATACTTGGTTATGCTAATTTTTCCTTCTTTTTTCTGTCACAATTTTGCTTGCATTTGGTTTGTTCTTCCACACTAGAGAAAGTTTAAATACAGCATAACCTAAAAGTTGAGAATACACGAATCAAAAAGGAGAACAGGAGGAAATGAGGAATGAAACTTCTGTAACTAGGTGACTTGGTGGAAAGTTACTTCAGTCCTTCATTGAGAATTATACTTTTGTCCGCCAAAATCAGAAAATCGAAATAAACCAGTGGCAACGAGCATCAACATCAACGCAGTAATGTTTAACTGTTTCTCTCTGGACTTTTCAGCACAGCACTGGACTCTGATTTCCCATATAATTAGCTGACTTCTTTATTCCTTCCAATAAAAAAAAAATTCTTTTCTTCTACTTGAAATATCCAAGATTTCTAATCTCATGTATTATTATTTGCAAAATAAGGTATGATCATATAGCTGTTAGCCACAACTAAAATTCATAAGAGCATTTTGGAAAAATTCAAAATTTTCTCAATGTCAAGTAAAAGAATATCACGTTATTAATTAACAATTATAATAACAGGTAAGATTCAAATAATCGTGTATCAGTTCAACAGACAGAGTGAGTAAGTTCGTAGAGGACCATTTGCTCAATGAGTAAGAAAGTGATTCATATTATATGAGGGAGATTATGTAAAGAAGTGGAAAATGATGTCTTACGGATCACTAAAAAGATTTGCTGTCAAAAATAGATAAGCAGATACCAGTTCTTTAATGATGTATATTAGAACAGCATAATCTGCAATTAATTAAACATGAACCAATAGATTTAAGACAATATGAAAAATTAAATTTATGCAATGAAACTTTAATTGTCAAATATATAGAACTCATACATAAGAGTATGAGTCAGTATATTCCTACCGAGTCTATTATTTCTATTAAGATTCCACAGTGATGTAAAGTTTTTATTCATTAATTCCAAATCTTGATCTTAATTGTTATATGCATGTGCCGAGATTGAATCCAGTCATGATGATATATCTAAAGGAAGATTTAGAGACAAAAAGTGAAGAGTTTATGTAATAAATGATGTCTTACTGATCACTGAAAATATTTGCTGTCAAAAAGAGACAAATCAATTACAAGTTCTATATTTGCTGTTAAAAATAGACAAATCATTTTTCAGAGCAAAGGCATATGAATCTGCACCAAAATGTTGGGTAGCTTTTTGACATATACGGTCCATAAGCTTCAACAAATGGGCTTCAAATGTTGGTTTCAAATAAATGAGTTAAAAGATGTCTATCTCATTATACTAAACTATATCCATTTGTTTTGTGGTCCACAAGAATTAGAGCCACAAATATATTAATGTTTTTCAGCATTTCTTTTTCCAAAAACTATTGGGTGAAAGAAAGAAAAATCTAAAGCCAAGTAGACTTTACCCAATAATCCAACACAGGATTGATCTCATATTCACTTCTCACATGGGCTGCTTCCTGCACTGTCATATTTCCATCGAAATGACTTCTCCTGCAAGCCATGTGGATATAGCTTAGTCCATTTCATTTCCTCTATAAACTTCAATGACCAAAATTACAAACACTGTTTTTCTTCTGTTCTTTTTATTAGAGCATAACCTGTAAAAGTTAAAATTACACAAGTTAAATGATTTGGACAAAAGACCACAGTTCACAAAATGATTTACTTCATTACAAGTTGTAGGTGTTGGGTATTCCATTTCAGGGAAATTTTGTAAGCAACTACACATTGAATCTATGCTCTATTCTGATTACTACATATTTCAAACAAGATGTTATTGTCAAATGCATGTGATACACATGATTATGCTTGGCCTTTTTTTTTCACATATTAGGTCCATTATTGAATCTGTTTACAACAAATCTGAATCCCCCAAAAGCATAACAGATTACTATCTCGTTATATATTAAATTATTTGTATATTTTTTGTGGTCTGCATGAAGTAGAGCTACTTGCCTTTGGCTGCGTCTATCTATTCTGAAATTTAATGTTATAGGCAAAGACAAGCCAACTTACCAACTGTCCAAATGAATTGATTTCATATCCACTTGTCACATGGCATGCTTCCCATTTACCCTAGTCGAAAACCCCATCAAAAACGACATTTCCTGCAGACCTTTTGCATATATATACAGCAAAGTCCTTTCCTTTAATTCCCACTCCTCACAAATTTGCTTTTGATAACCCAACAAAAAAGATTTTGAGCTTTTCTCTACAAAAAAGATGATCAGTACCAAGAAACTTGTCAAATTAGCAAGAAAATGGCAGAAGTTGGCTTCTCTCAGGAGAAAAAGAATCACCACCCCAAATAATGCAACACCTGCAAACGCAAGCAATTGCAGTACATCGGGAAAATCTGAAAAGGGTCACTTTGTAGTGTACTCTAAAGATCAAAAACGTTTTTCGCTTCCTTTGGATTATCTCAACAACGAAGTTATCAGGGAGCTCTTCAACATGGCAGAAGAAGAGTTCGGATTACCAGGCAGCGGCCCACTTACACTTCCATGTGAGGCTGATATTATGGAATATGCAATTGGTTTGATCAAACACCAAGTCAATAGAGATGTAGAAAGAGCTCTGTTAACCTCCATAGCTTATAGTAGTTGTTCCTTGCCTTTTCATATTCAGCATCAAAATGCAAGCCATCAGTTACTAATTTGTAGCTTTTAAAGAAAAACGATTATATTTCAGAAAAACACGAACAAATGTATACATTGTTTTACTGATTAATATCATCAAAAGTTGTTAATACTTGGTTTTGCTATTTTTGCATTATTTTTTCTCTGTCCAAATATTGCTTGCATTTGGTTTATGAGATAACTTCAGCATAAGCTAAAAGTTGAGAATATATAAATCAAAAAGAGAAAGGAGCAATGTAACCTGCGTACAGAGCGACTTGAGGGAAAGTTAATTTCACTCTATTGAGAATTATACTTCTGTCCAGTAAAATATGCAAATCGAACTAAATCTGTAACAATGAATATCAACATCAAGGGAATAAAGTTTAACCATTTCGCTCTGAATATCAGCATTAAACTGAACTCTGATTTCTCCTATTATTTAGCCAACTTCTTTACTCCTTCCAATAAAAAAAAGAACTTCCATTCTGGTTGAAATAGTAATCTCATGTATTAGGTTCCATCTCAAACAAATATGCAAATTAAGATATGATCTACTAGCTGTTAGCTGCTGCAAACCAAAATTCATTTTAATAAAGTCAAGTACTAGAATATCACATTAGTACTCCATTTTGAATAACAATCTCCAATAATGGTTAGAATCTTATAGATTCACAATCATGTATCAATGCAATGGAGTGAGTTAGTTTGTGGAGGACCATTTGCTCAATGCTTACTAAAATTACTAAAAGAATTCATATTATGTAAAAAAGTAGAAACTGATCTGCTCTTAATATCTCTACTGATTACTAAATATTCCAATCAAGATATGATTTTGAAATCCATGTGATATGGATAATGTATGTCTGTCAGTTTTTGGACAAAGTAGGTCCAATGACCAATACATATTCTATTTGTTTAAAATCAAATTGAAACTTGAACCATTCTAACAGCTTCAGATAATGGGTTAGATGTACATGTTAATTTGAAATAAGTATATTGATAGGTTCATGTATCAATATATGTAATGTATTTGTTTGTGGACCACATGCCACAAATATATATTTCTGTTGGCTGCATCTATATATTCTGAAAACTAATTATGTATATAGTAAAGACAAGCCAACTTACATAATGGTCCACAAATACTTGATCTCGAATCCATCTCTCACATGGCCTGCTTCCAATTTGCCCCTTCACTGTGGGATCTCGAATTTAAGTATCTATATATACCAAAGTTCCTTTCTTTGCCCTTCATTCATCCCAAATCTTGCATTTTGCAACCAAAGACTTGAGCTTTCCTCTACCAAGAAAATGATCAGTGCCAAGAAGCTCGTCAAATTGGCAAGAAAATGGCAGAAGTTGGCTTCTCTCAAGCGAAAAAGAATCGCATTCACAAGTACTATCACACCTGCTGATACAAACAATTGCAGCACATCAGATAAAGCTGAAAAGGGTTATTTTGTGGTGTACTCAAAAGATGAAAAACGGTTTATGCTTCCGCTGGTATATCTTAACAATGAAGTTATCAGAGAGCTCTTCAACATGGCAGAAGAAGAGTTCGGATTACCAGGCAACGGCCCACTTATGATTCCATTTGAGGCGGAGATTATCGAATATGCAATTGGTTTGATCAAGAAGCAAGTCAATAGAGATGTTGAAAGAGCATTCTTAACTTCCGTTGCTAATAGTTGTTGTTCATTGCCTTCTTATCATCTGCATCAAGTGACAACTCATCAAATACCAGTCTGTGGTTTCTAGAAAATTACAACTGGATTAAGATTTGAGAAAAATAGTAGAAATGTAGAATACATAAGATGTAAAGTATATTAATTTATACAGTAATTCAAAAAGAAATTTTTCAAATTTGTTTTTGCATATAGAAAATACTTTCTTTTGTTCTATTTCTGCTCGAAATTGGTATATACTATATACTTCAATAAAAGATAGAAGATAACAGGTGAAACCCCAACGTACTCTGCAATGTAAACAAAGCCTTTGATTTCAGTGAATGCATGCAAATATGAAAATCATTACAGATGGCAGCATGAGCCTTAAGGGTTTGAAGTTAACATAGCATTTTCAATTGTCTTGTTTCATCGGTGCAATTTATGTAAGTCGATGTCAACCGTATAAAACATACTTGGACTAAAATCAATTCAAACGTCATTCTGTTCTAATGTACTGTGGATGAAACAGAAAGAAATTTTTTAAAAAAAATCAAAAACACAAGCAAATTTTTGACAAAGCATAGAGTACTAAATTATAGGTCAAACTAGCTTCTCAAGTTTCTAATAATACACAAACACTGATATACATATTGGGTTCAGCTGATTTGTCCACATATCGTATAACAATACTTCGACATCTCTGCCAGCTTCCAGATATAATTTGAGCCACTTGATTGGTATTTAATTCTTCTTTACTGTGATTGATAGAGTTTGCCTTGCAAAGATAACACAATCTCAGGCTCACATCTAATCTGTTACTTAACTACTTAGCATGAAGATATAAATATATCACATGCTATATATATATGAAGCCAATATATAGATCACATGCTTTTTCTTCTTAATTAGCCCTACATGATAGGAGGGTCACTGTTTCTGGCCTTGCCAATATATATCAATCCTACCTCCTTTGCTTTCTACACCCATCACGGCATTAGAATTCACTTCAAGAATCTCAATCTTTCGCTTCTATCACTTTTGTCTTGAACTATTTTTTTTTTTTACTAAAAAAATAACAAGATGGTAAGCACCAAAAAGCTCATCAAATTGGCTAGAAAATGGAAAAAGTTGGTTGCACTCAAGAGAAAAGAATGACGTTGCAAAAGACAACTGAAACTACAGATACATACAAGCAGTTGCAGCACATCTGGAAATGCTGAGAAAGACAACTGACTGTTTATATGTCTTTCCACCTCCATCATCATATAACCAGTCATCAAAGGAAAATTTGTAAATTCTGAAAATCCATAATACAATTGTACATTTACACATCTTAATAAGATTCTGAAAAACAATTTTGTCCTTGGTAGTTTTTTTTGTTAATTATCTTTCTGTTGGCGTTTTAGAAACCGAACTCAAACTTGGGATCTCCGAATAACAATATAACATAAACCTATTAAATCTAAACAATATGAAACAAATTTATGTGTAGCGAATTTAACAAAAGAGTCAAAATCATGGAATTCATGCATGAAGTGTGTTATAGATTAAATGAGAGAGCTTACCAAAAGACTTTTTCAATTGTAAGAGAACCACATGAACCTATAAACCCCCACATTGGCTTCTCATACAACCAATGTGGGACAGTTGACACTTCACCACATAACAAAGTGATCCAATTGAGTCCAAATATTGATCCAATCTATTTATTGCAAGTGCCAATACTGATTCAGTCTTACTGATCACTGAAAGGATTTGCTGTCAAAAATAGTCAATCCAATTACCAATTCTTTAATGATGTTTTCGTAAAATAGTATGAGTTGTACTAAATTAAAAATCCACAAGTCTGATTCTTTAGATTAATTAATTTGTCTTTAGCTGTATAATTAAGTCATATTAGGCCGATAAGCTTCAACTAATGGGTTTCAAATATGTATATCAACTTATACTTAAATTATATCCATTTATTTTGTGTTCCACAAGAATTAGAGCCACAAATATATTATGATTGCTGCATATCTTTATTCCAAAAACTAATTAGGTGAGACAAATAAATTTGAAAAGGCAAGCAGACTTACCAGATTACCCAACAGGATTGATATCATATCCACTTCTCACATGGGCTGCTTCCAAGTAGACATTGGATCTGATAACTACAAGATATTATTCTGAGACGCATATGATCTGCACAAATATGATTGGCCTTTTGTTGGACATGTTAGGTCCAGTATTCTATTTGTTTACAACAAATCTGAAACCTCCACCAAGAACAAAAGCATAACAGATTACTATCTCGTTATATATTAAATTATATGATTATTTTTTGTGGTCTACAAGAAGTGGAGCTACCTGCCTTTGGCAAC
Organism: Euphorbia schlechtendalii; assembly: GCA_949673415.1. Classification (NCBI taxonomy): domain Eukaryota; kingdom Viridiplantae; phylum Streptophyta; class Magnoliopsida; order Malpighiales; family Euphorbiaceae; genus Euphorbia; species Euphorbia schlechtendalii. The sequence continues at coordinate 9,746 of CATIWQ010653520.1, forward strand.
ATCTATCTATTCTGTAAATTAATGTAACGGGCAAAGATAAACCAACTTAGCAACTGTCCAAATGAATTGATTTCATATCCACATCTCACATGGTCTGCTTCCCATTTACCCTATTCTGAAACCCCATCAAAAACGACTTTTCCTGCAGGCCTTTTGCATATATATAGCCAAGTCCCTTCCTTTGATTTCCACTCATCACAAATTTGCTTTTGATAACCCAACAAAAAAGATTTTGAGCTTTTCTCTACAGAGAAGATGATCAGTACCAAGAAACTTGTCAAATTAGCAAGAAAATGGCAGAAGTTGGCTTCTCTCAGGAGAAAAAGAATCACCACCCCAAATAATGCAACACCTGCAAACGCAAACAATTGCAGCACATCAGGAAAATCTGAAAAGGGTCACTTTGTAGTGTACTCTAAAGATCAAAAACGGTTTTCTCTTCCTTTGGATTATCTCAACAACGAAGTTATCAGAGAGCTGTTTAACATGGCAGAAGAAGAGTTTGGATTACCAGGCAGCAGCCCTCTTACACTTCCATTTGAGGCCGAGATTATGGAATATGTAATTACTTTGATCAAACAGAAAGTTAATAGAGATGTAGAAAGAGCTTTGTTAACCTCCATAGCTAATGGTAGTTGTTCCTTGCCTTTTCATATTCAACATCAAGTTGCAAGCCATCAGTTAGCGATTTGTGGATTTTAAAGAATAGTTTCAGAATAATACATACAAAAATATACATTAAATTTAATTCCCCAAAAGTTGTTAATACTTGGTTTTGCTATTTTAACATGATTTTTTATCTCTGTTATAATTTTGCTTGCATTTGGTTTATACTTCCACAATAACGAAAGTACAACTTCTTCTAGTTTAGCATAAGCTAAAAGTTAAGCAAATAGAAATAAAACAGAGAACAGGCGCAGTGAACCTGTGATTCAAAATTTCTTTCACTCCATTTAGAATTGTCTCTCTGTCCACTAAAATCTGCAAACAGAAACAAACTTGGTGTACAGCATCAAGGAAATATTATAAATTCATTTAACTCTAAATTGATTTTTTAAACATTTTCATTGAACGCTGATTTATCTTTGTATAGTTTACACAACATCTTTTATTCTTTCAGTAAAAAAAAATTGTTTTTGATCTAATTGAAATAGTCAAGATTTCTGATATCATATATTAGGTTCCATTTCATATAAACGTGCAAAGAAAAATTCATAGACAACTTTGGAAACATGTGTTCCAAATCCCACATGAATGCAATAATGTAAAGTAAAAACTGATCTACTGATTACCAAATATTTCAATCAGCAATGAGTTTGAAAGGCATGTGATGTGTCCAATAACCAATATGGTGTCTTGAAACCTGAGCCATTCTAACAGCTCCCAATAAGGGATTAAATATAAATGTACTGATAGGTTCATGTACCAATACATTTAATGCATTTGTTTTATGGTCCACAAGAAGAGAGCCACAAATACATATATCTGTTGGCTGCCTCTATTTAATTTGAAAACTGATAATGTAAATCGTAAAGACAAGAAAACTTACACAATTCTCCAAATGGCTTGATCTCATATACATCTCTCACATGGCCTGCTTCCCAATTACTCCTGCATTGTGGGATCACCATTATAAGAATTCTAATTGGCATGAAGATAACACAATCTCATACTAATATCTATTCTGTTATGACACAGCTACATGACATGGAGAAATAAACAGATCACAACCTATGTTCCACATTGGAGCTGCAAATCACATGGTTTTGCTTCTTAATTAGCCCTACACGTCACCTTGCCAATATATACTCATGCTGTCGCCTTTGCTTTCCACACTCATCACAACATTAGAATTCACCTCAAAGATCTCAATTTTTCCCTTCTTTTAGTTTGTCTTCACACTATTTCACTTTTGGAATAAAAAACAGCAAGATGGTAAGCACCAAGAAGCTCATCAAATTGGCAAGAAAATGGCAAAAGTTGGCTGCTCTCGGGAGAAAAAGAATCACATTGCGAAATACAACTGAAACTACAGATACAAGCAGTTGCAGCACATCTGGAAAAGCTGAGAAGGGTTGTTTTATTGTGTACTCTTCAGACCAAAAGCGGTTTCTGCTACCTTTAGAATATCTTAACAACGCAATCATTATAGAGCTATTCAATATAGCCGAGGAAGAATTCAGGTTGCCAAGTAATGGACCCCTCACACTACCATGTGATTCTCAACTTATGGAATACACAATAAATTTGATCAAATGGAGAGTCACAGGAGATGTAGAAAGAGCACTTTTGACTTCTATAGCTAGTCAAAGTGGCAGTTCATTGTATTTCAACCACCATCCTCATATAACTTGTCATCAAACTGAAATTTGTAGCTTCTGAAAAGTCAATATTACAAGTGTATACATTTATACATGTTAGTTGAGATACTTAGAAAAGTTGTGTTTCAGCCTAGCTTCTTTGTTGATTATCTTTAAATGGAGAAGGTTTCTTATTTTAAATCCTTACCAAGAACATAATATTAAACTTTATGGTTTCCATTAATATGATTAAAATCTGTTTACCTCCAAATAACAATACAACAGATCTAACAAATGAAAATCAAATTTATGCATAGGAAGTTTAAAGAAAGGGTCAAAATCATGGAACTCGTACATACGAGTGTGGGTAAGCACAATCCTGACGAGTCTATAATCTCTATTAGGATTCAATAATGATGTACAATTCTTCATTCAGTAAGTCCAAATCTGGATCCTAAAATTGATTTATTGCATGTGAAGAGTTCATGTGATAAATGATCTCTCACATATCACCAAAAACATTGTCTGTCAAAAATAGACAAAGTGAATACCAGTTCTTTATTGCTGTTTTTCAGAACAGCATAGTTTGAATTTAATTAAAAGTCCACAAGTTTGATTTTTGAGATTAAGCGATTTGTCTTCAGCGGTACAGAGAAGTTATTGAATATATCCTTGTGATTACTTTAGATCACAAACAAGAAATCATTTTCAGAGGCATGTGAATCTGCATAAATATGTTTGGCAGCTTTTGGACATAAAAGGTCAATAAGCTTCAACCAATGGGTTTTATATGTTGGTTTCAAATAAATGCATTACAGTACAATATATATCTCATTACACTAAATTATATCCAGTTTTTTTGTGGTCCATTAGAGCCACAAATATATTTAAGTTGGCTGCATCTATTGGGTGAAACAAAAAAAAAAGGAAAAGACAAGCCAACTTACCAAATTATCTAACAGCCAACAAGATCGATCTCATATCCACTTCTCACATGGGCTGCTTCCAAGATATATAGCAGAGTCAAAAGGACTTCACCTGCTAGCCACGTGGATATATACATATATATAGCTGAGTCCATTTTAATTTCCCCTCATCACAAATTTGCTTTTGATAACCAAAAAACAAAAAGATAAATACTTGTGCTTTTCTTTTACCAAAAAGATGATTAGTGCCAAGAAACTCACTAAATTGGCAAGGAAATGGCAGAAGTTGGCTGCTCGCAAGCAGAAAAGAATCGCATTGCCACATATCGATGGCACTGCAGATACTAGGAGTTGCAGCATATCTGCAAAAGCTGAGAAGGGCTACTTTGCAGTATATTCTGCAGATCAAAAGCGTTTTCTGCTGCCTTTGGAATATCTTAACAATGAACTTATCAGAGAGCTGTTTAACATGGCAGAAGAAGAGTTTGGGTTGCCAGGAAGTGGTCCTATTACACTTCCATGTGAGGCCGAGCTTGTGGAATATGCAATTGCGTTGATCAAACAAGAAGTCAATAGAGATATTGAAAGAGCATTCTTAACTTCAATAGCTGATAGTTTTTGTTCATTGCCTTCTCATCTTCTACATCAAGTGGCAACCCATCAGTTACCAATCTGTAGTTTTTAGGAAAATAAAAATAGATATAAGAAGAGTAGATAAAAATGTAAATTAAACAGATTGATTCATTAATTTCATCAGAAATTTTGGTACCTGTTCTTGCTAGTATTTCATATTTTCCTACGTCCTATTTCTACTTGAATTTATTATATACTTCTACCCTAGATAAATAATAACAGGACTTTCCCAAAAATACACAAAAAAAATTATGGCGCTGATAATTTCAGTTGCAGTGAATAGTAAAGTGATTATGGAAATAGATAGCATCAGCACAAAGGGGTAAAAGTCACTCATTTGTGTTTTTGTCTAATTAACTAAATCTTCACAGCATAGCACTGGACTCTGATATTAGTCTTTTTATAGTTAGCTTACTTCTATCTCTTCTCATTGATAAAACCAAGAGTTTTAATATTATATAAAAATGTTTCATTATGCGATTTATGTAACTCGGTTAGGTCTACACTTTCTAACAGTTCCAATGTCATTCGGTTCTCAAGTAGTCTATTTTACTGTGGATCATACACAAACAAAACAAAACAAACTCCATACCTGTTAGCTGCAAATTCGATGTTGGCTTTCGATAAGTGTAGTCAAAATTTGGATGACAATCCAAGCTGGCATCCACAAACACACATGGAAATGTTGAGAATGTCGTTTTATAGTACACTCAGCAGCTCAAAAATGTTTTCTCCTTCCTTTAAAATATCTTAAGAATGAAATCATCAGAAAGCAATTCAAAATGTCAGAATATGAGTTCATATCACCTGCCAATGGACCTCTCACATTACTATGCACATATATACATGTCATGGGAGGATTTCAAAAGTTTAGATCCTCCCTTTCGTAATTATCTTTCGATGGAGAAATTTTGTAACTTATAAGAATCCCATTACCAGCACATAACTTGAATTTCAAATAAGATTTCTGCTTAATTACCTACTTTACTTTTTTCACCTCCAATTATTATAGTAATAAAATAACCTCCAAATCTAGACAAATGAATAAGTACAAAAATAGTACGGAATCTATTTATTCTTACGAACATTATCAGAAGTGCCTGAATCGAGCAACTATTACATACTCAATGACACAAATGCTACAAAGTCCGATCTTCTCTTCTGATTTAGACTATTTTTAGCCGGGCACAATCAACAAGGAAAAAACTATGGCAAGTCAAAAAACATGTGAGGATCAAAAATTATCATCATAACAAAAATGCATATTTACAAGGATTTAATTATAAACTTATAGTGACAATAATATAAATAAAAACTAATTTAATTATTCAAGAAGGATTATAGTTTACAACAAAAATGAGAGTCAACACATACATAAGAAGGAAACACTATTTTTACTCTTTCATGCCAAATTGCTCCATGTCTTAGTTATAACAACAAAGTAAGCCTAGAATTAATGAAATACATGCAGACCTGAAAACTGCTCCTCGAAGAAGATTTATAATTCGATATATACACGGCACCATAGTAAACAATCACTCATGATTTAGGGCATCAAACTTCATATCCAGGATTCACTTTCTGCTGTACATTTTCATAACTCTCAAGCTCTTCCATGTCTTCCAAGCTTCCAAGAAATAGAGGAAGTCTCTGATGGAGTTTCACTGGTTGGATCGAAAGTATCCTAATTTTACCATCAGAACCTCTGCCTCCTGCTTGCTCCACCAGAAAACTAAGAGGATTTGCCTCATAAACCAGCCGAAGATGGTCCCTTGGATTCATTGCTACTCCACCGTACATCAGTGTTCGATGAAAGTCAGCCACAAGAGAACATATATAACGAGCAGAGTACTTCTTGGGGTATTTTCCTTTTCCTTGTCTAACAGTGTCAATATATTTCCTTAACCCTTCCGGCCAGTCAAAATACCGAGCATCATTCACAGAATAGATTTGCCCTGACATAGAAGACAGCTGTCAAAACATGTGATCAAGACTATTTACCACAAAATCCAAATTTTTTTGGGGCAGAAATCACATACTAATAGTAATATATTACCTCTGGGAGGAATCTTAATTGCAGGGTGAGTGAGAATGAAATCTCCTGTTGAATGATCCAGCGTAAATGCATGAGTTCCCGAGCCAAAAGTGGCACAGAGAATAGTTGCTGATGAGTATAGCACATAACCAGATGCTACAAGCCTAGTTCCACTTTGTAATGAATTTAACATAGCTTTCTCCTTCTGTGGAAGATGATCCAGTTCTTCGAGGCGTCTGTAAATGCCGAAAATTGTTCCTGTAGGAATGGATGCATCGATATTTCTAGAACCATCAAGGGGATCTGTTACCACTACAAACGGAGCATCGTCATTTATCCAAACTGGAGCATCATCTTCTTCTGAAGCCATGACAGCCACTTTCCCGGAGTTTTTAAGAGCTGCCAGTATTATTTCATTCTGCACAAAGAAGAACAGCCAAATTATGATCAAATAACCAAGCTTTAAGATCCATCAAATCACACTCATGCATGTGTAAAGCCGAATTTGTCTCGCCTTGAAAAACAAGCCTAGTAACTGCCTTAGTTATCTAGGCCCTACACGTGTAGAGTATATATATATATATGACCTTGTCATTACCAACTAGAGGAGCCAATCTCTGGCCTGCTATGCATAACGGCCGAGTAATGCTACCATATAAGGCTAAGGTAAGGTATGAATCTCACCATTTCAAGTTTCAGGTTATTCTATTCATTCTTCCACACCCGACTAATGAGTAATATGAGGGGCTTCATAGGACCCAGCTCCCTTTGGGAGATCATCAATAATGATGATTGATGGACTACTGGATGTCATGATTATCTATGACCTTGTGTCGTATTTTTAACCCATCTTTCAGTTTAACTCCATTTTTCAATTATACTCCCTCCGTCTGCTGAATATTGTCGTTTTAGAGAGATTTTATTGTCTCTATTTTATTGTCATTTTGTATTTCCAAGATGGTTTTTTTCCAAGTTTTCCATTCCTACCCTTGTTAATTTGTTCAACTTCCAAGATAATTATATTCTAATCTCCAATAACAAGAGAAGGCTATAGGTCAAATTGTTTTTATTGAACAAATTAATAATCTTGAAAATTGAATAGGACAATTATGAAAGGGTAAACAATTAAATCATCTCATTTGTTTAGTTGTTATCTTAAAAAAATGTGAATATGTGAATTAGTTAAAACGACAATATTTAGTAGACGGAGGGAGTATCTTGTTTTAAGTTCCTTAACTAAATTTTGAACTGAAGATTAACCAACTTTCCAACTTGAATCGTCCAGAATATATATGTCATATCTAAAGGCCTGGACTTACCACCTCCACAACTATGAATTTCTTGACGACAAACATATAGGTCGTTTGGATTCATTACATTTCAAAATTCATTATAAAATCATGAACATTACCAAGGGAAAAGAACAAATCTTTTGGAATTAGCAAAGGGAAATTTAAAAAAGCACAAGAGAATGAACAAACCGAGACAATATCGAGCGGTTTAGGCGCATCCCTGTCTGAGCCACTGCCACCAGCAGCAGCAATACTTTGTTTCGAAAGACTGGAATTATAAGGGGAAGCCACAAGAGCAGCAATTTTTTTGCAAGCATACTGTATATGAGTAAACAGCAAAACCAGATCATCCCCCACATTATATCCTCCCTTACCCATGAACTCCACTAGCGTACTAAACTCATTACCACCACTTCCAGAAGTTCCCATTTGCGATCTTACAATGAAATGACCAATAGAAGCCATTCTAGACCTCAAACAGTAGCTTTTCCTCAAAAAGATTGAAGCTTTATGCGAGAAAAGGTGGAACCTTGGGAGTAAAGATGGAGTCTTTGGAGGGATATATGAAGCAGGACATATAGGTGTGATTGCAGATTGCATAGTAAAAGCTAAGCTTTGAAGATAACTAATCAGCGGAGAAACATTTGCAGTAGATTAGAAAAGATTATCAGTTTGGGTACACAACAACAGAAGGAATTGAAGAGGAAAGATAGAAATATAGGATACAAACAGAAATGAAACGGATGACAATGGATAGTCGGTTCTCTTATAAGCATACCCAGGCTGTTTTTTAAAAGTTTTATTTTCAAAATTTTCCTAGCAGACAAAATTAAAAAAAAACAAATAAGATAGGTTTTTGTTACGTGGAAAAATAAAGTTATAAGGCTTGTCCTACATTTATTGTATGGGTAATTAATGAGAAGTTTATAACCATTATGTGAAAAAATAATAATTGCAAGGTATAAGATTTACCCCCACATTAGTTGTATGAGCAATCAATGAAAGATTTACAGGTTAATATAGATTCTCTTATCATTTGACTAGTTTTTTGGTGAGTTCTCTCATTTAACATATAACAACTTTTAATCGAATAGTATAAAAAATCAAAAAATTATGTTACTCAAAATTAAAATATATAATTCAATAAAAAAATTCATGATAATAACTTACTGACGCAACTATTCATTTAAGTCTATTGAGTTATATTTGTAAAACAAGTTTATACACACTGTTTCCGCGTGTATGCTTAATAATTTAGTGAAGTTTCTGATTGCTTTTTTTTTGACATATGAACAGTTTGTAAGTAAAAATTTGTAAGCTGATTTTGTAGTATAGTCTTTAGACATACAATGTGCGCTTTCTGATGCTCAAAACGAATAAATTTTCTTAAACCTGTATATTATACATTCTGATAAATAGTTTTTTTCGCCTTTATCCCACACTAGCCATCCTGCTATTATTAATCTCTGCACCTATCTATAATCATAATGTACAACAAAGAATTTGCATCCGCATTCTCCAAACAATGCACAAGAATGACATCATCAAAAATTAAAGCAAAAGAAATATAAAATGTTCATATAAATCATTTATCAGAATGAATAAATAAAGAGGATAACACATTATTTGAGGTAAGCTCTCATCAGGGACTATCTTAACCCGAACAGGTTTTTCCTCAAGTTTTGCCTAATCTAGTGTCTGAAGAGCCACATCCATTGTCAAAGAGTGCATCAGAATCCTAGAAAGAATTCAAATTGAAGCTAGCAATCTTTTATTGTATTACATAATAAATGAATGTAAACAGTGAGAAATTAGAAGAAATACACCAAAGGGGTAAACTACTGAAGAGTTTGCTCAAAAAGCAGCAGCAGCAGCAGAAGATAGAACATCTGCAGCATCACCAAGCTTCTTGATAAGTTTTGATGCATTAGTATCAGTTGGTTAGGTGTAGATTTCGGACACTGAAACCAGAAACCGAAGCATACTATGCTGGAAACAAGTACCATTTCCATTCAACACTGCAAAACAAAAACCACATAAAACCATGTTAGGAATTTAATCAATGGATGGTTATCGGTAACTAAAAAACAGGATCTTACTTGTCACCTAAATTTCTGCGTTTCTATTAATATCTAAGAAACTCCACTATGTCTCACACTATACACATGCCTAACAAGGGAACCCTTTTATCCAACCACGTGATAATTCGACTTGAGATGAGAAATGCATAAAAGCTACGAGAAAAAAGCAATGACAGACATAACACAACCTTCAATATAAGTAGGGAAATCCACTGAATATCGTCTACGCTGAAACTCGTAAGTAAGATCTAATGAATCATTAGAACATTTCCATCTTTACTAAGAAACATGAATTCGATTTGAAATTTGTGTATACTTGGAGTATGTGAGACAAATAGTGCACACAATTAGTCTAAGAATCTGCAGACACCAACATATCACTAGGAGTGACAATAGCATAAATGTCGGACAAGGTTAAAGCAGTACGAAAAGATTACGATTGATTGCCTGGTTAAAAAGAATAGGTCATAATTGATTATAAAGTTCAAAATCAAACTTGAAAGTTATATGCACACCTCACCGAAGGAAAAAAGAAGAAACAAGCTTCAACAATATGTACATGAGCATCCTCTACTGAAGCCTCAGACGATTAAAGAACACCAAGAAGTGATATTCCGGTGCCCAATACACAAAACCAACAACAGGGCCCCCTTTGATGTACTGCACGAAACAAAACACCATGCTGTTAATACCCTTCCTTAAGGTAAAAAAAGAAAATAGTTTCAAGAGAAAAAAAACAACTTAACAAATTAAAGAATGAGCTCAATACCTTTCCATCAAGGATAACAAGTTCACCATCAACCCACCGAGGATTCTTATAGCCAGGCTCTGCAAGCCTCCCTTGTCCTTTATACCGAGCAATCTAAGTTGGAGATATCAAATCATAACAAGCTCTTCAGCAAAAGAAAACCAAAGGAGGATAGGAAAGGGCCAGCCAATCATATAAGAAGCTAACAACATACCACTCCAAATTCTTCAGGGATGATGCCTTTATGAGGAAGCTGATATCTCTTTCCAACCTTTGCACGAAATGCAACCTACAGAAAGCCGTGCATAAAAAAACTCTATAAATTCACGGTGCCTAAACTTGTAAACTTAACAACAAAAATTGTGCACACAACAAAGATTACCAAGAAAAAGGCAACACAAAAAGTAAGGATGTTATCCAGCTTTCACAAAGAACGTCACAGACACATGAAATTACCTGTCCAGCAGGTACATATGGATCACCCGTTAATTTTACAGCTTCCACGTATTCATAGAACTCTAGATTAGAAGGCTCATTGGTGCCACGATCATCTTGCCACTGACCAAATTTACGTTGTAATTGAATGACTTCAGATGTGTACAGCCCATGTGCTCCAATATATAGTCCTGAATTATACAATACTAACACTTTCAACATAGGTTGAGCTCATAGAAGGGAATTAGTGAATAAAATACAAGTGTGAAGGCCCTAAAGGGTTCTAACCTTTAACACATGTCAATAATGTAGTAAAGCAACGTGAATAAACAGTATCTCATACTAGTAATTTGGACTTTGGAATGTGGTCCATGAGAAGTAACTACGGATAAGAACTCAATAATTAGAACATTTGTGAACATACATACACTAACACTCTAGGCACAAGCTAGTTCCCCCATGATCGACCATATCTGAAGTGAACTGTATAAAGTCAAACCACAAAAACCTTTTGTCCAACAAATCGACAGGGTACCTTATAACATGATTTCCATACTCGCAAAAGAACTAAAACATTAAAATAGGTAGAAAGTGTTGCAGGGGGTAAGATTCATTATACATTAATAATGATGAGTCTACTTGACTTCAACCATAATCAAACACTTCCTGTATTTGCATGAATGCAAAAACAGATAAACCTAGCAGTTCCAACTTCAATAACAATAGCCAAGTTGAATGAGGGTCACATTTCTCATATTAATACACGTTCATAACCACATTCTAATAACTAATAATGACTTGTTTGCACATACATTGAAATAATTTGGAGCTTCATTAATAAGTTTACCATTTAGAGGGTCTGGGGAAGGTGATACTTCTATCCGCTGAAATGTTGTTGATCCAGACATTGGTTGCCGGTTTTGAGCCTGACTAATAGTATAACTTATCAAATCGCCAACATCTTTCAGTAGCTGCACATTTCACAAAAAATTAAGTGACAAAAGCATTCATCATTGCAAGTAAGAGAGAAACAAAAATCTCTTTTAATTGCACAAACCTTCATCGGTATCTTCTCCTTGCCAATGAACTTAGCAAGATCTAACATAATGCTTTCTGCACTACGTTGACCTTGAAACTTAGCTTTTTTGTTGACTGAGGTTCCATCCTTGCCACTAGAACCTTCTTTGTTGACTTCTTTCTCAATAGAAAACAAAAAAGATCGGCGTCCCTTTTTCTCTAGCTTGGCAGGCACTCTAAGTAACTCTTTCTTGGTCACACCAAAAAGTTTCTGAGCAAGACCTCCAACAACCAGTTTAACTGTAATTTCACTAGGCTCTTCTTCAATCTCATTGATTCCTTCAGAAGCATCCATTTCGATATCATCTGTTTCTTGATCAGTTTCGCCCCTGACTTCATCTTCTATGTCTACTTCTACACTTTCTATTTCGATATCTTTATCTTCATCTTCTTCGTCCATTATCTGCTCGATCACCTTAGATATGAAATCCCTGTCAGCCTTTGCAGGTGTTGTTACTTTTAAGACCTTGACCTTCTGACCAGGAATCAGATCCCGTAAGATATTATTGAAACCAGGTAATCCTTCAGAGAGATCAGAATTATCATCTGTATCATCACCATCTTCAGTGTCTTCACTGCTCACGCCAAAAAGATCGCCTTTTTCTTCAGTGGGCCCTGGTGGACTTAAGCGGCTGGTGGTACCTGATGCTTTCACAGACACTCCTGAAGGGTCTTGTGGAATTCCTTTTCTTTTTAAGTACACAGCCTACAAGAACCATGAATTTTAGCCATTATTTTAAAAATTGAATGAGAAATACAACAAGAATGGTATTAAACTGGCCATTCCAAACCAACGATAGGTTCTTCGAAAACACTACTGAAGATCTGAATACTAGAATTAGGCATTTAGCTAAATAAGTAATCCCTTCTTGACTAAAACATTTTGTGGTATCTTTATAAACCACTATTGGATGACTTGTGCAAGAAATGATTGAGTAACTCAAGATAGTAAGAACCTATTTGCACTTTACAGGCTCCTCAATATCATTGCAAACTCATAAAAAAACTAAATCTTACCTGCTGCTTGTATTCACCATTTTCGTTCTTTGTCAGGAATATCTCAAATAAAGGAGCACCAACTGCTTCTGTGGCAAGCTGTCTGAAAGGAAAACTACTTGAGTATACTGCGTCACAAATTTAAAATAAAAAAGGAAAATTTTGCAGCAGATAGCAAGCAATCACAAAATGGCTTCATAAGAAACATTTCAAACAAATGCCTATGTCAGTTCAGTTATTCAGCAATCGAAAATCCCTTATATATAAAATATAACTGAAGTAGCTATATATACCAAGAAAAATTTTCGGAATTAATGGAAGACAACAATCTAGGCCTCAATTTAGCGACTATGTTCATCATTGTTTTTTTAAACCATCTATGTACCAGCTACATGTTGATAAGGTAACACTCCCTCCTATGATAATTACTTATATAAGTGCAAGTCTATAAGATAACTCAAAATTGGACAACTCGAAAAATAAGAAAACAAAATGAAACCTATACATCAATATGTATTATTTGTTCCTTCAATGGTATATTAATATCCCTATAACAAAAAGTATTAAATTTACACGAGTGCACAACAGAAAACAGATTATGGTTAGACATTAACAAATAGATTTATGGAAAAAAGAAAAACCTTTGAACAAGGGTAGAAACTAGTCAATCGCTAACGAGAATGAGTGAATGATTGCTAAGCCTTGAGTATAGATTTTATGAATGAGAAATATTGAAAATCTTTTATAGGTTTTTGAACAATTACCGAGGAGTATAACTCCTTGCAACATATCTTCCATGCTCAGCAGTAATATGTATAATCAGACCATAAGTTTCATGAATATCTTCTGATATTCCAGACCACCAACCCACCTGCACACCAATGTCAATATAAAAACAACAAATCACAAGCTTAGAAAGATAATAAAATTAAAATATAGTTTGATATAAACAACAAAAAATCCTCAAATAATAAGACCCAAAAGACTATGTTTCCAAGTTCTAGACCATAAAAGGACATATCTACAGCTACAAATACATACGTATAAAATCAGGATAATAAAAGCAATGCAATTATCTTCTGCTCCTTCAACAAAATCTAAAATAAATCATTAAACAGATTGTTGCATCAACATCATAACAGATTGCAGGTGGAACAACAAGCAAAGAAGATATCAATTGGACACGTTATACTATGAAATTATAGCATCCTCATGTACTGTCATCCATAAAATATTCGTTGCTCAAAATTGTATGATTAAATGATAAAAGCACTCAATTGCGGATAATAGGCATCCTCTCCAGGATTAAGCAACCACCTCAGGCTCAAACTTACTAACAATATGTCGGATCAATAATAAAATTATATGTTCATAAAGTGCGAATATCTGAGCACGTTCCATAAACAAGGGAGTGTGAATGAGAATTTACTCACCAATCCAGCGCCAGCATTATCTCGCAAGTAAGCCGCATCCCTGTAGCGTTCTTCTGCTATCGCTCTCTGTAGCAACAAAAGTTAAAAGAGTTGGTAGAAAAATAGGACATCAAAAAACCCCACCCAAGCAGAGGAAAGGGACAAATTACATACATTTAGCTGAATCATCACTCGGCCAACAACATCGTTGGTAGCTGCAGCAGCAATTGCCACCTTCAGCCTTGCTGCATCCTCATAATCCTCTCTGGTTACAGAATGAGCTATTTGTGCCTGCACAAAGAAAAAATTCAGCCAGCAATTAAACAATTGTTTGAAATGAGAAAAATAAAATTAAAAGACACTGCACAGATAGTGCTCAAATTCTTCAAAAAATGCTCCATAAAATGCCCAGTATTACAAAAGCTTAATACTAAAAGTTTAGATGCTTCAATGACGCACAATTAGAAGGTGAATTATAAAGAAATTACCTTCAACACAGAGACGATTCGCTCCTGTTCTTCAACTTCTTCAAAATGTTTTCTCCATCGGTCCCAATCCCAGTCTTCTTCAACCCTAGCTTCCACTTTATCTCTTTCCCCAATCCCAGCATCGCCATCTTCCGCCTCGGTTCTGCGGGGATTGATAAACGACTCAATTCGTTTAATTGCGCCATCAATCATACCTTGGAGAGCGGAATTCCATCGCCACTGCGAAGAAGAGGAATTATCAGACGAAGACGAGGAGGAGGAGCTGCTGCAACGGCATGGAGAAGAAAAGGAAGTATTATGATAGAAATTGGGGAAATCGGTAGGGTTCGAGGAAAACGATTGCGAGGAAGAAGAAGATGGGAAAGATGGTATTTTTGGAAGAAACCTGTGGTTGGAGGTGAAGGAAAGCTTGTAGGGAGAAGTTGCCGGTGAAATTGAAGCCATGAAAACAGAAATAAAGGAAAACAAACAGAAAGCTTAGAAATTGATTAATAGGTGAGAATCATAAATGGAAACAAAAACGAAAGGATTTTGTGGGTGTAGAGAGTGTGGCTATGGCTATGGGACTCGACCAGAGGCTATATTTAACACGACACAGCACAATCACATACAACTGTTTGGTTTTCTAAAGCTTTTTAGGATAAAGTACTTTTACCAAAAACAGAAGGGAATACCCCTTTTTAGTACCTATACTTTCATGAATTTCACAATAACCCCTTAAGTTTGGGGTTATCCTCTCACAAGTCACAAGAACAAAAAATAATATCGTAGAAACAAATTAAAATTTATAATATATAAAATTACTCATTAATTTTCAAGTGGTAGTTTAAGAAGTTTGGTTTAATTTATTAATTATTTGATTTTATCTTGAATTCGATTCGAGATCTATCAAGTCAAGTTTTCATTAAGTTTTGGTGAGTCAAGTAACTCATAATCAAACATGTGTAAATATGCAATCTTGATATAATATTACGTTTCTTCTTCTTTGTTAGTTAACGGGTATAAAAAATTAAAGCAATAATAAGATTTTTGGTTAGTTATATGGACTTTAAATGTACTTTTTATGCAAATTCAAAAACTACAAATTTGAAATATATATTTCGATGTCTATTTGAAAATGTGAATTATATAAATAAGGAGCTCATTACTCATTTTGTCAAACAAAAAAAATATGAGTTGGAGCCATTTGAAAATTTCATAAAATTATAGGGGCTCGTAATGTATTTTATTAAGCGAAAAAAAAAAAGATAAAAGAGCATAAGGTATATTATTGTTTTTATTTTTTTTCAAATCATGTAAATTGTAAAACTCCAACCTAAAAGTTTAGCTTTTCCCTGAAAGATTTTTTATTTATAATTTGTATTATATGACAGTTTAATAAGTTGATAATAATTATTGAAAAAAATAATGTGTTAATTATTGAATGATAAATTTGACATAGAGTAAATTAATGAAAGTTTCATGTTTCCATAATTTATAAATGATAGGAACATTTGCATAAAATTGGTATGGATTATCATTATCAAGCAAATGTTAAATCATTGAAATTGTTCCAAAGAGTTTTTTAGTCATAGTTTCTAAGTGCAAAAACAATAATTAAATGTATGTATTTGGTTGACAATTAGCAACGAGCCAACAATACATGCCCTTAAGGTTCGTTTAGATGCTTACCAGAAAGCTCAATTTTTAATTTTAAACCTAGAAGCAGAAAATTTAGGAATTAAATGTGTTTGGTTAGGATAAAACATTTACAATGTTGCTTTTTCATAAAGGATTGAGCTGCCTTTTTTTCAAAACTAATAAAAAAATCTTCATCCACCTCGTATTTCATGTGATTCGAACTTGTGATCCATAGAATGATAAATTCAAACTTGATCACTAGACACGACTTGTTACTTGTCTTTGGAAACTACGATAGTTTGGCACTTTACAGATTTTTTTGTGGTTTTAATTAAATTACTGTAGTTACCCTTTTATCTTAAATTTTTATTTAATAATAATTGATAAAAAAAATTGATTTAAATATTTAAATCTTAGTCACATCTAATTAATAGTTATGTAAATTCATATTTTTACGAAACTATAAATGCAAATCATTTAAAAATAAACAATGAGTAGCAGCAGCAACAATAAACATCAATTGATTTACTAAACGGGGAGTAGTTAGGTCATGTTCTCTTGATTACAAATTAATTGAGTTCAATTCAATTTAATTTAGTTTAACTATGCGTTGTCATAAATTTACATTGAAATAATTTTATTTCAATGCAGGTCACTTTAATTCAGTTCAGTTTTATCTAATCCAATTCAATTCGTTTCAATTCAACTTTTAGATGTTAGAGTCTTATCCTTCTACTATTGATTTCCATTTCCCAAGCTCTTTCAAAGGAGATTAGTAGACAACATTTTGAAAATTATCAAAAGTTTTACAAATTCTCAAATGAAATTATTATAGCTTAAACAAAATTTGTTGTATATTTACCAAACATAATAAAAAAAACAAATTTTATATACATATTTATTTACTGTAAAAACTAACATTATCTGTGAACAAAAAGTTCACATTTCCAAAGCTAAGTCAGTATTTTGAGAGTTGTGGCTAAGGATGGCAACGGGCCCGGATCCATTTTAATATATCCGACCCGGATCCGTTGCCATCCCTAGTTGTGGCATACAACATGTAACAACCAATTATAGGAGAAAAAGAAAAAGCTCAGAAATTATTAAACCTAATCATTATTCGGGGAACAGCTCGGTCCGAGTTCGTTTTTATGGACCGAGTTTGTGAATATATTTTCTGGAAAAACTCGAATCCGTTGAAGTCCGATATTTTATGGGTAGACTTGGTTCATGTATAAACATCCAAACCCGACCCGATTATTATTTTATATATATAACATATATTTATGTATTATGTTTAATAATAACTTCCAATTTTTAAATTTTCACCAATTGAGTTTTTATTATAAATACATTAATTCGTACAAAAAATATTGAATCTTGTAATAGAAATGTAATTTTACTAAGATTTATATATGGTTATACAAATTATTTATTTTTTATATATATTTAATCAATAACAATTTCAAAAGAAAATATTAGGATGGATCGTAGGTCGGACTTGAGAATGATCTTATAAGTCTGATCCGAGCTTAACCTGAACCCGAAATTTTAAAGTGTGAGCTAGATTGGGCTTAGGTTAATGTTTTTTTGCAAAACCCTATCCAAATCCGGTTCAGCCTGCTCGACAAACAGGTCTAGAAATTATAAAAAAATATACATGGACAACTCTATATTAATTATATCTTAAATAACGTACAAGTACTTTTTACGATGACTTTGTTGTGAACAAAATTAATCTTATTGTATATCGTTGCACGAAATAACTATACATGGCAGACCCACGTACAAGGGAGTACGAGTCCCAACCCATTAATTTAAAATATTTAATGTAATAATATTATTGTGTATAACTGATGCAGCGAAAGGAACGCTTGGATAGATACTAGTTATCCTCAACTAAGGAGGATACTGGAAGAGTAGTAATATCGAAACCCGTTGATACAACAGCATGCCGAAAACCATATTCTTACAATAAATTTCGTTGATCATACGCAGGATGGAGGAACTCTAGTATTATTGAAATCTATTGACACTACAACATCAAAATAAATCGACCCATCTAAAAATCTTAAAAAATGCAACCTCTAAGACTTATAGGGAGAAACATAAGAAACAAATTCATCTTCAACCAAAAAACTAAATAAATCTAGTACATCTATGCTTTTTTATAAGCAATTATTTTGAAGCAAATAAACTCTTAATTAGAATAAACTTAATATCTAACAAAAATACTAAATAGTATTAAACACTAAATCCTAATAAAACTACCTAAAATAAAATAACAAAATAAGAAAAACAATATTAAAGTTTCGGAATTATCATCCATCCTAGAATTCAGCCACTAAACATCCAATTTTGGCCAAATTAGGATGGGATTTATGGTGTAATCATTACGTTAACTAGCTCGTTTCCACCCAAAAAACACTACTACAACTTTCAAATCGGAGCTTTCTTGCCAAACAACACATAAGAACCTGATACAGCTTCATCTTTTTCTGTATTATAACTTCATTCTGCACCATTCTCCTCTGATTGAACAGAAGTCGTCCTCAAATTTCTTGTGATAAAGAGAACAAAAAACTTATTTTTTTTGAATTTTTCTATTTTTCAATTTTTTTTTCTTTTTTTCAATTTTCTACTTTTTTAACAAAATGAAAAAATACATATCAAAAGTAAAGGATAAATACGATCCTGACTGATACAATAGTGTGGTGGTCAATTCCTCAACCTCGGTTATCTCAGCAACACTATACCTCATTCGGTGCCTTAGGCTCCAAGTCTATATGATGTTGCACATCTCTCATGGGCGGTAATCATCAGGTAGATTATTCGGACATACATCTTTAAATTCTTCCAACATCAATTTAACTTCTTTTGGAGCATCCACTACAACCTCCTCTGACACCTTACCAATTAAAGCATACATCACTCCTACCACTTTCAGATTCTTCTCAAACTGTTTCTGCGACAACGTGCTTCTCCCACTCTTTCGATCCTCCTTTTGGGTAGCAAGGTGGTCTTCTTTCCTTCAAATATGTATTTGCAGTACCATCATGATGAACACATCGATCATAAGCCAGTTGAAAAACTGATATAAGACTTGCAGGGGGTGCATAAAAAAGTTTAGGATAATCTAGCGTAGTCCAACGCTAAGTATAAGGTGCAGCTGATACGAGACGTAGACATGTAGAGTTTGAGGGGGAGATTATGTGTATGATGTATTGACTAAGGACTGTTTCTCTGTTGGAGAGTACAAGCTAGTTGCAAAGAAAATTGGTCCAGTGAAGGTGATTGAGAAGATCAACCCGAATGCTTACCGATTGAAGCTACCAAGTCACATTCATATTAGCAATTCAACATCAAACATCTTGTACCTTATGGTGACTCTTCCGACGATGACAATTCGAGGGCGAATTATGTCCACCTCGAAGAGGATGATGTAGATGAGAGGCTTTAGTGTACATGGAGAAAGTGGACTGTTAAAGTGGTTGATTTCGGCAGTGTCGAATTTTTGCGTTTCTGATGTGTTTTCTCATCGAAAACGGGCCGAGGAAAAAAATTCATGGCTTTGTCATCATTCACGTTGTTTTTTGGCAAAAAAACATCGTATAGGCCTTCAATTTTGTGTTTTTCTATTTTTAGGACTTAATTGTTATTTTCTAAAAGTTATTGCACTTGTCTTTTAGTTTCGGCTTTTTAACCCTAGTTTCCCTGGCCCATTCAAAGGCGAAAAACGATTTCAATTTCAGTTTTTTCCGTCTAATAAATTTCAAAAGATTTTTTCTTATTTCTCTAATTTTTACGATTTCTAGAGATTTAGAGGAGAGTCTGATCTCTATTGAAGTTGCGATTTCAATAGAATCCGACTATAAATTAATCGTTTCGGTTATTTTTTGATATTCTGCTGCATCAATTACTTAGTCAATAACTTTCCGTAGATAAATTGGTTGGAATGGACTGTCAAGCCCCCCTCAACCCAACGTCCCAGGATTGAATTTATCGGAGCACATATTTTTTTACATCTACACTTAAGATCTGTGATCTTATCAACTCAACCATTCCATTTATTGTCCACTTGATCTAACTTGTTATTGATATTTGTTTTTAACTCTTTATAATTGCTACCACCAACACGTTGAAGCTAATATATAAAGTTTATATTTCATGTTTTAAAGGAAAATTAGTAAGTTAATTGAAAATTAATTAATTAAAGTTTAATTTTCATGATTTCTTCATATTAATTTTTATTATAGTTTTTTATTCAGGTGTACACATATATATTAGTTTTGTTCAGTAATTGTTGGCCCCCCCTCAAGTCGGATCATGTGTCCGTCCCTGTAACTGTATACAGTAACGTTTTTTCATATTTAATTTTAAAAATTGTTATCAAACTTAATTCGTCTTTCTTTACATTAACTTTAATTTGTGTCTAAATTTTATTTTCGTGGTAATATACTCACTTAAAATTCTAATTCATTCAAGTGATCACACAACATTAGGAAAACAATACAAATTTGGAAGGTAACTGTGAGACCATATCAAGTCCAACCAAATTTGATTTATAGCTTATTTGCATCTTTGTACACATTTAAAAAAGTGTCATTTTTTTGACATATGTCAATTTCTAATCAATCGATATATAATAAAGATACATGGATGTTTAACTTATTATTAACTTGTAATACCGTTAGTTGACCTTATAACGATATTGAAGTGATTGTAATGCCTAGAGTGCATTATTTATGTAGTTTACTGAACTATTTAGACCATGTATTCAATTCTCATATGCATGCAACTGACATAACTTTTTTTTATGCAGGAGGACAATCAAGTTCGACACTTGTTATATACTACTACATTGTGGATTTTGAACCTCAATAATGCTGGTAGAGATGAATAGCAGTAAAATATAGTTGGGTTGGGAATTAAATACTAAATTGTTGTTGTTTTAACCAATGAAGGATGACAAAAATTCTTTCAGTTCTAAAATGTACAAGAACCGAAATAATTTTTATCATTTCTTAAAAAAAAAATTTTAACATTTTTTGACAGAACCGAAATATTTTATTTCGGTTCTATCAATCACTGCAACTGAGGCAGACTAGTTGCAGACTTTAGTCTGCCTTAGTTGTAGTGATGTGTACACAAAATAAATAAAAAAATTAAAGCTGCTAGAGTTGCAACGCCAGCAGCTTTGCATGGGAATCTCCACTGTTGGAGATTCCCATGCGTACTCATCCAACTTTTACTCCCCCCTATTTAAGGGGAAGTTTTATAAATGGGCTGAAATCTAGGAATAATTTCAGCTTAAGTTTTGTGTCCTAACTTATTTGACCAATTAAGTTTCATATTTACCTTCTATACGCTCCAAAGTTTCAGTGTTCACATTCCTTACCTTCTACGCTTGTTTTTTAATTTTCTTATCTTATTTCGTCATTATTTCTTAAACTGCTCATTTTTTTGACATGATACTTTAGAATTTTTTGTTCGTCTCATTTTTATCTTCGAAACGCCATCCATTGTGATATACTTTTTCGAAAATATTTTTTCAACTGTTTGATATCTGGCAAGAAACTGGTATATAAGTGGTATGTAGCTGGTAGGAAGAACAAGATGTGTCAATTTTGTTATGAAAGTATGGTAGGTAACACAAATACATGTCAAAAAGATTATCTCCGTAGTAATAAATAAACAACTATAATCTTAAAAGTGATGAAAATGCATTAGAAAGTGATTACAACATGTAAAAAAGAATTCTACAAAAGTATTGAATAAAAAACAGTAGTAATCTGGTATGTAACTAGTATGAAGAACAAAAAATGCCAAAATTAGTAAGAAACTAGTAGGTAAGTGGTAGGAAACTATTATCAATAACAAAAAATGTCAAACCTAGTAAGAAAGTGGTAGGAAACTAATATAAAGAATAGGTTATGTCAAATTAATCTTGAAAATTAATTAAAATGCCTTAGAAAGTGATTAGAACATGTAAAATAAACTATTGAATCAAAACAGTAGGAAACTAGTATGTAAATGGTAGGAAACTGGTATTGAAATTAAAACAGTAAGAATCTGGTATCTAACTGGTATGAAGAA
The DNA here is from genome assembly GCA_949673415.1 of Euphorbia schlechtendalii. Lineage (NCBI taxonomy): Eukaryota > Viridiplantae > Streptophyta > Magnoliopsida > Malpighiales > Euphorbiaceae > Euphorbia > Euphorbia schlechtendalii. The sequence goes on from CATIWQ010653520.1 coordinate 31,885, forward strand.
CAAAAAATGTCAAAACTAGTAAGAAAGTGGTAGGAAACTGGTATCCAACTGGTATTGAAATTAAAACAGTAGGAATCTGGTATCTAACTGGTATCCAACTGGTATGAAGAACAAAAAATGTCAAAACTAGTTAGAAAGTGGTAGAAAACTGGTATCTAACTGGTACTGAAATTAAAACAGTAGAAATCTAGTATTTAACTGGTATGAAAAACAAAAAATGTCAAAACTAGTAAGAAAGTGGTAGGAAACTGGTATCTAACTGGTATTGAAATTAAAACAGTAGGATTCTGGTATCTAACTAGTATCTAACTAGTATGAAGAACAAAAAATGTCAAAACTAGTAAGAAAGTGGTAGGAAACTGGTATCTAACTGGTATGAAGAACAAAAAATATCAAAACTAGTAAGAAAGTGGTTGAAAACTGGTATTTAACTGGTATTGAAATTAAAACAGTAGGAATCTGGCATCTAACTAGTATCTAACTAGTATGAAGAACAAAAAATGTCAAAACTAGTAAGAAAGTGGTAGGAAACTGGTATCTAACTGGTATTAAAATTAAAACAATAGGAATCTGGTATCTAACTGGTATGAATAATAAAAAATGTCAAAACTAGTAAGAAAGTGGTAGGAAAACGGGTATCTAACTGGTATTGAAATTAAAACAGTAGGAATCTGATATCTAACTGGTATGAAGAACAAAAAATGTCAAAACTAGTAAGAAAGTGGTAGGAAACTGGTAT
>CATIWQ010653668.1:0-12607 GCA_949673415.1 Euphorbia schlechtendalii
ACAAGACTTTAGAGGATAACGATATACCGAAATTACGAGAGGATGACACAGCGGAAAGCTGTTATATCAAGTTCTTAGAGGAATTAAATAAGCAAAAAGAAACCGAACCGTCCTCTCAACCGTCGCTGTTGAGAGCAATCATATCATGCCACTGGAAAGAAATTCTCGTTTCGGGATTCTTCGCTTTTCTCAAGATAGTTACTTTGTCAGCGGGCCCCATGCTTCTTAACAAGTTCATCTTGGTTGTTCAAGGAAAATCAGATTTCGAATATGAAGGCTACGTATTGGCGTTGTCGCTTTTCGTTTCGAAAAGCTTAGAGACCTTGTCGCAAAGGCAGTGGTATTTTCGGTCAAGGCTTATCGGTTTGAAGGTAAAGTCGTTGCTCACTGCTTTGATCTATAAGAAGCAACTGAGATTGTCGAATTCGGGGAGGTTGATGCATTCAGGAGGCGAGATAATGAACTTTGTTTCGGTGGATGCTTACAGAATCGGTGAATTCCCGTTTTGGATTCATCAGGCATGGACAACGCTTTTGCAACTCGCGATCTCTCTTTTTATTCTCTTCAACACAGTGGGTTTGGCAACGCTTGCAGCGTTAGGTGTTATTATACTGATTGTCTTTTGCAACGCTCCGCTAGCGAAGTTGCAACATAAGTTCCAGTCCAGGCTAATGGCTGCGCAAGATGAACGACTAAGGGCCTGCACCGAATCTTTAGTCAACATGAAGGTCTTGAAGTTATACGCGTGGGAAATTCATTTCAAGAGTGTTATCGAAAGTTTGAGAAAAGTCGAGGAAAAATGGCTGTTGGCTGTACAATTACGAAGGGGGTATAGTAATTGTCTTCTTTGGTCTTCGCCTGTTATAGTATCGGCTGCTACCTTCTGTGCTTGTTATTTCCTTAACGTTCCTCTCCATGCTAACAACGTTTTCACTTTCGTTGCGACTCTTCGTCTCGTTCAAGATCCTGTTGGAACTATCCCGGATGTTATTGGATCATTTATTCAAGCAAATGTAGCCTTTACACGTATTGTGAAGTTCCTCGATGCACCGGAAATGTCCGCCAAAAAGCGAACGGCAGAGAACAGTGAGTTTTTGGTTTCGATTAAACAAGCTGATTTTTCATGGGAAGAGAATTCATCGAAGCGTACCTTGAAAAACATGAATTTGGAGATTCGACCCGGTGAAAAGATCGCTGTGTGTGGCGAAGTTGGCTCGGGAAAGTCAACGCTTCTAGCAGCGATTCTCGGAGAAATTCCGAATACTATGGGAACTGTAAGCATCATTGACCTTTCTCTTTCACCGTAACCAACATAACATATATTAATTTGTTACTGAATTCGCGCCTTTTATTTGCTCCAAATTTTACGAGCTGCAGATTGATGTGAGTGGGAGGATAGCGTATGTTTCTCAAACAGCTTGGATACAATCAGGAACAATACAAGAGAATATACTGTTTGGATCAGGCATGGAAAGACGAAGATACCACGACACACTCGAGAGATGTGCGTTGGTAAAGGACATTGAATCGCTTCCTTACAGCGATCTGACCGAAATAGGAGAAAGAGGAGTCAATCTGAGCGGCGGTCAAAAGCAACGAATTCAACTCGCTCGTGCTCTCTATCAGGATGCTGATATTTACCTCTTGGATGATCCATTTAGCGCCGTCGATGCACATACCGCCACAACCCTATTTAAGGTAACCTGTTATATTCCCTTGTATTAAGAAATGCCGTAAATTTCTAACTCGAAACTTGGCAGGATTATTTGATGGAAGCGCTTTCGAAGAAGACGGTCATACTAGTGACGCATCAAGTCGATTTTCTGCCTGCATTTGATTCTGTTTTGGTCAGTATAACAAAGAATAAATTCTACTATAATCATTTTTTGTTTCAGTCTGTTCTATTACTTCACTTTTTTTTTCACAGTTGATGTCTGATGGGGAGATAAAGGGAGCGGCTACTTATCATCAGCTATTGGCATCAAGTCGAGAATTTCAGGACCTCGTAAATGCTCACAAAGAAACAGCAGGTTCTGATATCAGTACTCCTCAGAAAATATCGTCTCAAAAGGAGATTGAGAAATCATACGTAGAGAAGAAAATCGAAGTGTCGAAAGGAGATCAACTGGTCAAACAAGAAGAGAGAGAAGTTGGGGATATAGGCTTTAGGCCTTACTTTAAATATTTGAGTCAGAAAAGCGGTTACATGTACTTTTTGCTGGTTACACTTTTTCATATCGCGCTTATTATGGGTCAGATATCGCAAAACTCATGGATGGCAGCTTATGTTGACAAGCCTAATGTCAGTACATTGAAGTTGATTTCAGTGTACTTGCTTATTGGGATGACTTTAATGGTGTTGTTGGTAGGAAGAGCATTATTTACAGTAATTATGGGTCTGGAATCATCCAAGTATCTATTTTCACAACTGCTGAATTCCCTTTTTCGTGCGCCTATGTCTTTTTATGACTCCACGCCACTCGGAAGAATACTTAGTCGGGTAAACGCTTAAACATAAAAGATGTTGGAAGATTTTAAGAGAGGCAATGAACTAATTAGTTAATACCCTTTTTTTGGTTTCTTATAGGTATCATCTGATGTGAGTATCTTTGATCTCGATGTCCCATATGGCATAGTCCTTGCAATGGGAGCTACAACAAATGCTTATGCGAATCTCGGAGTGCTTGCTGTCATTACATGGCAAGTCCTCTTTGTCTCCATACCAATGGTTTACATCGCAACTCGATTACAGGTAAATTTCACAAGATTCTTTCACAAGTAATTCGGCAAGAGACAATGCTTATTATTATAAATTTTCCCAAATATGCAGAGATATTACTATGCCTCACAAAAAGAGTTGATGCGGATAAATGGCACAACAAAATCTTCTGTGGCAAATCATTTAGCCGAATCTTTAGCAGGTGCTGTGACCATACGAGCTTTCGAGGAGGAAGCACGTTTTTTCGCAAAAAATCTGTACCTCACAGACGTAAATGCGAGTCCTTTCTTCCATAGTTTTGCAGCAAATGAGTGGTTGATTCAGCGGTTAGAAACACTGAGTGCAACCGTTCTTGCCTCGGCAGCGCTCTGCATGGTTTTGCTTCCTCCTGGCACTTTCAGCTCGGGTGTGCAAATATGTTTTTGTTTATGTCATATTAAGTAATTCTCATTTTCTTATCGTGAAAACGATCTAACGTTTTTTTACAGGGTTCATTGGCATGGCGATTTCTTACGGTCTTTCGATGAACATGTCACTGGTTTTTTCGATTCAAAACCAGTGCGCTATTGCAAATTCCATCATCTCTGTTGAAAGGCTTGATCAGTACATGAAAGTACCGAGTGAAGCCCCTGAGGTGATAGAAGATAGCCGCCCCCCGCCCAATTGGCCAGAAGTAGGTAAAGTGGAGATCTGTAATTTGCAGGTAAATTTTATTTTTTTTTAATTTTGCCAATTTTTTCAGAAACTGAAATTTGACAATTTGACTTGATACAGATCAGATACAGGCCTGATACCCCGCTCGTTCTTCGAGGAATCAGCTGCACATTTCAGGGAGGGCACAAAATTGGAATTGTTGGCCGTACTGGCAGTGGAAAGACCACCCTCAGTGGGGCCCTATTTCGTCTGGTCGAACCAACTGCAGGAAAGATCATAGTTGATGGCGTTGACATATCCAGAATCGGTCTTCACGATCTCAGATCCCGATTTGGAATAATACCTCAAGATCCTACTCTTTTTAACGGGACCGTGAGATACAATTTAGACCCTTTGTCTCGACACACCGATCAGGATATTTGGGAGGTAACTTCCATTTTCATTATATTTTTTTATGTTATTTGAAAATTAAAATAACATATTTCCGCAATGTATCTCAGGTTCTAGAGAAGTGTCAGCTGCGAGAGGCGGTGCAAGAGAAAGAGAAGGGACTTGATTCCTTGGGTAATTAAGTTTAAGAATGCCAAATAAAATGGTGTATTTTTCGCTATTAGATGATTGACCTTCTGTTACACAGTTGTGGAGGATGGGGCAAACTGGAGCATGGGGCAGAGACAGTTGTTTTGCTTGGGGCGGGTGCTTTTAAGGAGAAGTCGAGTATTGGTGCTCGATGAAGCAACTGCATCGATCGATAATGCAACTGACTTAATCTTGCAGAAAACTATTCGGTCTGAAGTTGCGGATTGCACAGTCATCACAGTGGCTCATAGGATACCGACTGTCATGGATTGCACCATGGTTCTTGCTATCGATGATGGTAAGTTCATACTAAAGAATATGCTTAGGAAAATTTGAATGGCATTGATGTTTTCTTTTTCTGAAATCCAGGAAAAATAGTGGAATATGATGACCCAAAGAAGTTGATTGATAAGGAAAATTCACTGTTTGGAAAGCTTGTAAAGGAATACTGGTCTCATTACCAGTCTGCAGAATCACATTGAAACCGACTTTCGAAGATTTTGGCCGCACAAAAGGAGGGTGAATAATATTCAGTTAGGAAGTATCTAAGGTTGTATAATGAAGCGATCAGTTTTCGTTTCATGCCTACCCTGTATGGTATTATTATAACACGAAAGATATTTGATTTAAGTTGAGCAAACATTCTTCTGAGATAGCGAGAAATACAAAGATGTGTGCGAGAGAAAAAGGTGTATACTTGCAAGTGAAAAATCAATTAAAGGATAATGATAAAATTTCGATATAGAAAAAAAATTGCAAAATACCTGTAAAGAATATACAACATAAGATGGAAGGAGTTCTTATGATTCTTGTCTAAGGTCCTCCGAGAATGGCATTTTCAATATCCTCCATACTCAATGCATAGCTGAATTTCCTTCCATATCTTTTTCGAGATTTCCTGGTCTGCTCTTCAAGTACCCGCATCACTTATAACCTCTAATTACTCAACAGATAATCATACAAATCTTGTTTTTCCTCAAATAATCATAACAAGAGTGACTCCCTTATGCAATTTTGCTATATATATATGTGAATATCTATTGACAAAGGAATCCAAACATTAAATATTCTCAATTCCAGATATAAAATCTCCCGATGCATGGGTAAGTAAACAAACACTAAATTCTCGGGTTGATAACTTAACTTTGATGAACAGAACAATAGTAAGACAACAATTTAGACATCAACTAGCAAGAGTCATTGTTGAGCCAGAATCCAAGAACTGATCGGGAGACTGGAAAAATACCAATTTTTCTAATCACATCGACAATAAGCATGAACTTTAATCGGCTGATGTAATGCGTTTTTTTCTAGGTAAGTTGTCAATCTGAGTCTAAGAGTGCTAAACAGAGTATAATATCGAGATGAAACAACAATGAACAATACCAGAATTCTCATTTGGCACACTAGATTTACATATCCCGAATTTGTTCAACAACATGTCATTGAATTGGTTGGCTTATCAAACTATTGCAACACAAACTAACAAAAAAGGCCTAATGACAACTCTCAAAGAGTCACAACTCACAAGATAAATTGTAAACTACAAAAATCAAAGCAGGATCTCAAAAGGTTTCAATTTCAAATTATTACCTTACATACAGATCAGTAATGTCAAGGGATAATTGGGCGAACCATTCAGGCTTGTCAATTAACCAAATGGAACCATCCTCATCGCTCTGGTAAAACCCTAATTCCCGAAGCCAAGCTTCAATACAAGGCGGACTGTGTCTGTGAGAATACGAAGGCTTAGTCTAGTCAGGGATTCACTTGAGCCACTCTTCTTGTGTGGATAATAACTCCTCTGCCTCAGAGGATTTAATGGAAACAATTTCACAGACATTCCTCCGAAAAGTAATAGAGATATAAGGCGGTAGAATTAGAAAAAAGGGGGAAGGATAAGAAAAGGGAAAAACATACGATTTTAAGAAAGGATCGCCAGAGACTACTACAAAAGCTGAAATGGAAGACATTTTGGAATTCTGAAGCTACGATTAGGGAATTCATCTAAACAAGTCTAACCCAGCCTGAAATCCTCGACTGCCTTTTCTTCAAATCATCATTCTTGGAGTTTGGCAAGGCAGCCATCTTCATACTTGGCGAATTCAGTTACTTTGTGATATTTTTGTCGGAATCAAACTGAAAATTAAAATAATAAAAGTAATGGTATAATATAGTTGTACGAGACACGCGGAGAAAAATCACCAATAATTTCCCGATTCAAATCATATGTCCCGTTATTTTATCCTTACTCTGTCATTTTTGTAATATTTATCATTTATACATGAATTATACATGTGGTGATCAAAGATGTGAGGTTAATGGACCCCATATTTTTCTAAAAATATAATAAATTTATTGATTTATTAAATTTGGAATCATTAAAAACTATTGCCGGATTCCATATTAATATTAAAATTACACGATACATCTAGAAAAATTAAAATTTCAATAAATTTTTCATATACATTTTTATAAATTCATCTTAGATTCATTGTAAATAAGAAGAAAAATATCATGTCCTTTACATACATGAACACCGTATTAAAAGATTTCTAGGTTCACCACTGGTGGCAATCACAAAATTACTTTAAAATTGTAGGTAAATGAAAAAGGAGAAAAATTAGACACATATCAAAGATTGAATGAGAGATAGAGTTGAGGATATAATAGTGGACAGAGGATTTGAATCCATTTTTATCCTACGGTCAAAAGTGATAGCTACTCGTAAGTCTAGCCTTTTGGCGTAACCCGAAACCCTAGCTAATTTCGCTTTCATCCTCTAATTGAAATGTGTTACATTTGTTAATTATCATTTCTTAAAAATAATGATTAGGTCGATTTTAATCTTTAGATTATGTTTTAAAAATCACCATAGACGGGATATTTAATAACACTGATCAAGGATGGAGGATTTATAGTTTCTTTAAATATCAATATATATGTGAGTTGATAAGCGTTGATATTTAAATGTAGTTCTATCATATATATTTACGGTAATTTAATTATTTATATTAGCTGACTAAAAAGTCACTTTTCATGAGTATAAGTGATAGGTACTTTTGGATTGGATTTTATTAAATTGAACTTTACTCAAATTAATAATAACAATAAGTAGGAATAAAAGTTTAATGATAGATTTAATGCAAATAATTGATGGCGAGGTGACTTTAAGGTAAAAGTTTAAATTTTTTTTTGAAAATCAGCTATGGTTTTGTACATGGGTTAATGCAGTTTATTTGTTTGTGTTTAGAACTTTATCTTAAGCACGTTGACTTATGTTAACTATTTGAGAGTTGTCATTAGGCCACGTTTGTTAATGTTTGTGTGTGCTGGAATAATTTGATAGGCAAACCTGCACATTTTCAATTTTCATGTTGTTGATCAAGTTCAGGTTATGAGAATCCAGTGAAGAATATGAGACTCTATTATAGAGTTCATTGTTGTTTCCTCTCATTATTATACTCTGTTTAGTTTAGTACAGGTCGCTAATCGTCCTCGAAAAACGCATCAATCAGCTGATTATGTTTCATGTTTTTTCGTCACTGTGATTGTGAAGTTATTATTTGTCCATAAATCAAGTTTCTAATGTATTCTTAGCTTCTAACTCAAAGACTAACTCTTACAGAGCCTTTCTGAAAGTCAACTTCAACGCGATTCTGCAGACTGGTAATGAGACCAGTATTCCTTTACAAGCTTTCCAAACAGTGAATCTTCCCTATCAGTCAACTTCTTTGGGTCATCATATTCCACTATTTTCCCTGGATTTCAAAAAAAAAATCAATACCATTTAAAATTTCCTAAGTATATTCTTTAGTAATGAACTTACCATCACTGATAGCAAGAACCATGGTGCAATCCATGACAGTTGGTATCCTGTGAGCCACTGTGATGACCGTGCAATCCGCAAATTCAGACCGAATAGTTTTCTGCAAGATCAAGTCAGTTGCATTATCGACCGATGCAGTTGCTTCATCGAGCACCAATATTCGACTTCTCCTTAAAAGCGCCCGCCCCAAGCAAAATAATTGCCTTTGCCCCATGCTCCAGTTTGCCCCATCCTCCACAACTGTGTAACAGAAGGTCAATCATCTAACAGTGAAAAAAAATACACCACATCTTAGTTGGCATTCTAAAACTCAATTACCCAACGAATCAAGTCCCTTCTCTTTCTCTTGCACCGCCTCTCGAAGCTGGCACTTCTCTAGAACCTGAGATGCATTGCGGAAATATGTTGTTTTAATTTACAAATAACATAAAAATTAATGAAAATGGAAGTTACCTCCCATATATCCTGATCGGTATGTTGAGACAACGGGTCTAAATTGTATCTCACGGTCCCATTAAAAAGAGTAGGATCTTGAGGTATTATTCCAAATCGGGATCTGAGATCGTGAAGACCGATTCTGGATATGTCAACGCCATCGACTATGATCTTTCCTGCAGATGGTTCGACCAGACGAAACAGGGCCCCAATGAGGGTGGTCTTTCCACTGCCAGTACGGCCAACAATTCCAATTTTGTGCCCTCCCTGAAATGTGCAACTGATTCCTCGGAGAACAAATGGTGCATCAGGCCGGTATTTGATCTGTTACAAGTCAAATTGTCAAAATTTTCAGTTTGCTACGCTTATTGTGAACGTAAATGAAATTTACCTGCAAATCACAGATCTCCACTTTACCCGCTTCTGGCCAATTAGGCGGGGGGCGGTTTTTTTCTATCACCTCCGGGGCTTCACTTGGTACTTGCATGTACTGATCAAGCCTTTCAACAGAAACGATGTAGTTTGCAATCGTGCACTGGTTTTGAATTGAAAAAACCAGGGACATGTTCATCGATAGACCATAAGAAATTGCCATGCCAATGAATCCTGTGAAATGTTAAATTTTTATCAGGATGAGCAACAGAGATTCCATCATAAAAAACGGCCAAATACATAGTTAGCCACTCACCCAACTTTGAAAAGCTATTACCCCCTCCTTAACTTGGCAAAAGTACACTCGCATAGTGCCACGTTTCACATCTTGATTAGTTTGATTTTACAAAGATGTTAAAAGAAAATTTCACCAAGGTGACACGTGGCAATGAGGGCTTAAGATTGCTGGGCTGCCAGAAATTTTTCAAAATTGGGGACATATAGCAAAAATTGTCAAGTTCAATGACTCACGGATATTTTTTGACAAATATTTAAAAGTACCAAGTTCAGGGACTAACTATGCATTTTGGTCTAGAAAAAACATACTCGGCTTTAGAAAAATTTCAAAATAACTATCATTTTAGGATTTCAATGCATCTTTTTAGATATTTTATCCATTTTTATCTTATTTAATGCACATTAGAAATAACGAAAGGAAGAAAGTATAACTTTCAAATTAACAAAGATCGTAAGAGTAAATAAGTATTTTTATTGCTTTAATTAATGTTTAAAATGCAAATAATTATTTTGAAATGGACACAAAAGTGGATTTGCTCACCAGAGCTGAAAGTCCCGGGCGGAAGCAAAACCATGCAGAGTGCTGCCGAGGCAAGAACAATTGCACTCAGTGTCTCTAACCGCTGAATCAACCACTCATTTGCCGCAAAACTGTGGAAGAAAGGACTCGCATTCACATCTGTGAGGTACAGATATTTAGCGAAAAAACGTGCTTCCTCCTCGAAAGCTCGTATGGTCACAACACCCGCTAGAGATTCAGCTAACTGGTTTGCCACAGAAGATTTCGTCGTACCATTTATCCGCATCAACTCTCTTTGTGATGCAAAGTAATATCTCTACACATTGAAAAAAAATGCATAATAAGGATGTCTCTTGACGAATTACTCGTGAAAAAACCTTGTGAAACTTACCTGTAATCGAGTTGCAATGTAAACCATTGGTATCGAGACAAAGAGGATTTGCCATGTAATGACAGCAAGCACTCCGAGATTCGCATAAGCATTTGCTGTAGCTCCCATTGCATAGACTAAACCATATGGAACATCGAGATCAACAATACTAAGATCAAATGATACCTAAAAAAACAAAAAATAACTGTAAATAGTTCGTCGCCTTTCTTAAAATTTTGTAACGATTGAGATGTTTACCCGACTGAGTATTCTTCCAAGTGGTGTGGAGTCGTAAAACGACATAGGAGCACGAAAAAGGGAATTCAACAGTTGTGAAAATAGATTCTTGGATGATTCCAGACCCATAATGACTGTAAATAGCTCTCTTCCTAGCAAGAACACCATTAAAGTCATTCCGATAAACAAGTACACTGAAATCAACTTCAATGTACTGACATTAGGCTCGTCGACATAAGCTGCCATCCATGAATTTTGCGATACCTGACCCATAATATGCGCGATATGAAAAAGCGTAACCAGCGAAAAGTACAAATAACCGCTTTTCTGACTCAAATATTTAACGTAAGGACTAATTCCTGTATCCCCGACTTCTCTCTCTTCTTGTTTGATCAGTTGATCTCCCTTCGACACTTCGATTTTTAGCTCTACATACGCGTTCTCGATCTCCTTTCGAGACGATATTTTCTGAGGGGTACTGATATCAGTCGCCCTTCCGGAACCCGCTGTTTCTTTGTGAGCATTTACGAGGTCCTGAAATTCTCGGCTTGAGGCCAATAGTTGATGATAAGTAGTGGCTCTTCGTATCTCTCCATTGGACATCAACTGCGAAAAAAAAGTAAAATGATAAAACAGACCAAAACAGATATATTGGCTTCGAAATACTGACCAAAACAGAATCAAATGCTGGCAGAAAATCAACTTGATGTGTCACTAGTATGACCGTCTTCTTCAAAAGCGCTTCCATCAAATACTCCTGCCAAGTTTTGAGTTAGAAATTTACGGCGTTTCTTAATACAAGGGAATCGAACATGTTACCTTAAATAGGGTTGTCGCGGTATGTGCATCGACGGCGCTAAATGGATCATCCAAGAGGTAAATATCAGCATCCTGGTAGAGCGCACGAGCTAGTTGAATTCGTTGCTTTTGACCGCCGCTCAGATTGACTCCTCTTTCTCCTATTTCGGTCAGATCGCTGTAAGGAAGCGATTCAATGTCCTTTACCAACGAACATCTCTCGAGTGTGTCGTGGTATCTTCGTGTTTCCATGCGAGATCCAAACAGTATATTCTCTTGCATTGTTCCCGATTGTATCCAAGCTGTTTGAGAAACGTACGCTATCCTCCCACTCACATCAATCTGCAGCTCGTAAAATCGGAGCAAATAAAAGGCGCGAATTCAGTAACGACGTAATACATGTTATGTCAGTTACAGCGAAAGAGAAAGGTCAATGATGCTTACAGTTCCCATAGTATTCGGAATTTCCCCAAGAATCGCTGCTAAAAGTGTTGATTTTCCCGAGCCAACTTCGCCACACACAGCGATCTTTTCACCGGGTCGAATCTCCAAATTTACGTTTTTCAGGGTAGGCTTTAAAGAATTATCTTCCCATGAAAAATCAGCTTGTTTAATCGAAACCGAAAACTCACTTTTCTCTGCCGTTCGTTTTTTGGCGGACATTTCCGGTGCATCGAGGAACTTTACAATACGAGTAAATGCTACACTTGCTTGAATGAATGATCCAATAACATCAGGGATAGTTCCAACAGGGTCTTGAACGAGACGAAGAGTTGCAACGAAAGTGAAAACGTTGTTAGCATGGAGAGGAACATTAAGGACATAACAAGCACAGAAGGTAGCAGCCGATACTATAACAGGCGAAGACCAAAGGAGAAAGTTACCATATGCTGTTCGCAATTGTACAGCCAACAGCCATTTTTCCTCGACTTTTCTCAAACTTTCGATAACACTCTTGAAATGAATTTCCCACGCATATAACTTTAAGACCTTCATGTTGACTAAAGACTCGGTGCAGGCCCTTAGTCGTTCATCTTGCGCAGCCATTAGCCTGGACTGGAACTTATGTTGCAACTTCGCTAGCGGAGCGTTGCAAAAGACAATCAGTATAATAACACCTAAAGCTGCAAGCGTTGCCAAACCCACTGCTTTGAAGAGAATAAAAAGAGAGATCACGAGTTGCAAAAGCGTCGTCCATGTCTGATGAATCCAAAACGGGAATTCACCGATTCTGTAAGCATCCACCGAAACATAGTTCATTATCTCGCCTCCTGAATGCAACGACCTGCCCGAATTCGACAATCTCAACTGCTTCTTATAGATCAAAGCAGTGAGCAACGACTTTACCTTCAAACCGATGAGCCTTGACCGAAAATACCACTGCCTTTGCGACAAGGTCTCTAAGCTTTTCGAAGCGAAAAGCGACAACGCTAGTACGTAACCTTCGTACTTGAAATCTGATTTTCCTTGAGCAACCAAGATGAACTTGTTAAGAAGCATGGGGCCCGCTGACAAAGTAACTATCTTGAGAAAAGCGAAGAATCCCGAAACGAGAATTTCTTTCCAGTGGCATGATACGATTGCTCTCAACAGCGACGGTTGAGAGGACGGTTCGGTTTCTTTTTGCTTATTTAATTCCTCTAAGAACTTGATATAACAGCTTTCCGCTGTGTCATCCTCTCGTAATTTCGGTATATCGTTATCCTCTAAAGTCTTGTCTCTGCCCTTTTTCATCAGCTCGTTTAACCACCAAAACGACAGCCTACTAAACAACCCCGCTCTAGCAAACGGAGTGAC
>CATIWQ010653758.1:0-38542 GCA_949673415.1 Euphorbia schlechtendalii
GTTATTGTGATATAGTTTTCTTACAAATTTGTTACAGTTTACTTATATTACGTCAAATTGATGTAATTTTGATAATATTTTTTATAATTTTAAGGTAACATCATCTATTGTAGTTTTATTATGGTTTACCTACATTATATCGTCACTGATTTGAAATGAAAAATATAAAATAAACAGCTTGAGAGATAAATAAAAATTAAAATGAAAATAAGGAGGAACACATGACTATAATTAAGAATTAGAAAATAGAGTGAGTTTTATGTTATGCACCGAGAGCATTGAATCATACTACGTAGTTTCACTCATTTGTAAATGAGCTATCTGAATATTTTTTTTTTGCAAAATAGGATCAGTGATTTTAAAAAAATTACAAATAAAAGATCATCAACATTAAATTATGTCATAAAAATGAGTAATTCCTTTTTAATTGAACTTTTGCGGGATAATTAATAAATATACGTCAATGATAAATTTCGAAAATTTTTGAATAGTTCAAATTTTGTAAAATATAAATATGATGATAAATTTTGAAAAATCACAAAAAATATAAAATTCTTGAAACTTACTCAAGTCTTGACGTATAATTTTAAATAACAAGCTTAAATTATGAGAATGTTGAATTTTTCAAAATATTAGCTGAAACACCACTATTTTGAACAACAAAATACTTTTATTCTCTTTTTACCAACTTTTTGAAACCACAAACACCTTTTCGTAAAATAAAATTTCTCAGATACCGATTTACAAATGAATGAAAACACGCTACTTTTTCTTAACCAAGTATCTATTAAGAAAATATTCACAGGTGCAACAGCTAACTTTGTCAAATCAATGGGCCAGAACAAGAGTACCATAAGAGAATTAGCGAATGCCAAGGGCCCATAAATTTTCTTTTTTAAAATTAAGAAGTTTAAGCATATGATCATGTACATAGTACATATATATTAATACATATCATATGTTGCTAACACTAAGTTACAAATTTCCAAGTTTTACAACACCAAAGCACTCGTAAGATACAACTAAGGAGAATGCAATAACTAATTCTCATGGATTGTCACATTTGCATCACTAACTTTCTTTTTATTATCAGGGTTAAGAGTCTTAAGACACTAACTAGTCATATGCTAGGTAAACAGTCCTTTCAGCACAATTATCACTTACTACAAAATTATTAACATACATATTAATATTAAATGCTTAAACATCAAACCAAGGAACCAACATAAATCAAACTATTTTTAGCATAAGGGTATGGTATTTGCGACCTCAGACTGTGCTAATATGTAAAACAGAGAAAGGATCAAAAAGAGCTAGCTGAGACTTCAGTCTAACTACTACGATCAATGCCTATGTCAAATAGATTCCAAAGAGTAAATATGTGATGAGAGAGTAGAGAATATGGGTTAGCTCAAGGTTGTTCGGTAACATTATTGATGATGATGATAAGGTGGTGTAACTGCCACTGCCACGTGTCTTGTGAATGATGGGCTCCTCCGTACCCATATTCGATCATTTCTTCTTATTTTGGGAGGAGCGGTCTAAGTTGGTGAGCTTTAGAAACCTATATGCACATGTTATAAGGGTAAATATGAGTTTGTATAAACCAGAATGAAGTTGAGAATTTCAGGATTGTATGCATGTGTACTTTTGATAAGTATGGATTTCGAAAAGGTTGGGTATCTAACCTAGAATTTCCCACGTTCACTTTGAAAGGTGTATCTATTGAGGTAAGCCCAATAAGGTGGAATATATGCATATGTTTATAGTATTTGAAACACCATAATACACCAATAATAATAAATGCTTTGTCTATTCACAAGCAATCAGCTATGCTTGCTCGTTTTCATGTCGTGATAACAGAAATTACCGTTGTGGAGAAAAATATAAGTTATTTCAAGAAGGGTTCTATTAAAGTAAATCGGTAGCACAAACCAATTAAACAAAATTTGAGTTAATGATTAAACTTAAATGCTCAAAAGGCAAAGTAACAAAAGGAGAACCTAGTACATATGCCAAAACGCATGCCCTGATTATCAACTCATTTACAGCTAAAACAGTAACCCAATTTTTTTGGTGCCAAAGTTAGTTACAATCAGCTAGCTCTTTACCAACTTGTATGCTACATGAAGCAATTACTTGCTCGGGAACGGACATATTGCTTTTTTGAACCATGTGTCTAGAGAAACACGTATTTGTGCGCGGATAAGATGGCTAGTGTGGCTAATTTTCCTTTCGGTGAACATATTTTCCATGACCTAGCGCTGAGTTTAATTTGACTTCTAGTTGAAGATCTATCGAGTATATCCTTTGAAAAAAAATTCCCTAATGTTGGGAGTCAAACATTAGAGTAATGTTATTTCTTAACTTTCTTAGTCATAGAAAAGAGAATGAAAAAATTATTTTCAATGTATTCCTTCCATTTTGAAATGAAATGCAAGGATTGAGCTAACATTGAACTAACATTACTCTATTGTTTAACCTCAATACAAGAATTCTTTTTCCATATCCTTTCTTCATTTTGTTGTTGACTAACATTTAAGACACTTCTTCATTTTATAAAAAATATATTTTTATCTCAAAATCCTTTTGGAATAGGGGTGAGCAAAACTCGGTTCGGTTCAAAAACCGAACCGAACCAAAAACCGAAAGGGAGGAAATTGTAGAACCGAACCGAATTATTTCGGTTCGGATCGGTTCGGTTTTAAACCAAAATTATATTTTTTTTCCATATATTAATTTTTTTAATATAAAATAACTAAAAATCAATATAAATAATTTTTAACACATGTAACTTATTGTTGATTTGAAAAAAAACCTTAATTTTCAAGTATTAAATGTAAATTGAATGTGAAAATAATTATTAAATTAATTTAAAATTAATTAAAATTTATTTTTCGATTTTCGATTTTTTCGATTTTGAACCGAAACCGAACCGAAAACGTAAATATATAGAACTGAAAACCGAATCGAATAACTTCGGTTTAGTTTTCGGTTTTCGGGTTTTTTTGCTCTCCCGTATACCTTAGCCACCTGTGTTGAATTTCAAATCAAATAGGTGAATAAATCGCATCACCAGCATATATGATATTTCCCTATGTACAGTTCCTATGCTAATGAAAGTGAACCCATCACCACAAATAATCTATGATAAAAATACTTTTCTTAAAAATCTTTGGATTTTAAGATGGAACCTTTCAATGCTTATAATGATTGTTGCGGATGTTGAATAATATGCTTGGGTATGATTCTTTATGTGGCTCACGTTGAAATTTTATTATGCTATTGCTCCTCTTAAACACTCATTTAATATACTGCTCGATCTTGGCCTAAATCACATATTTCTAACAGTGCTTATTGATTGTTCAAAACAAATACACCATGACAAATGGGGACAAACAAGGCAACTGGAGCTCTTCAAGTCTCCAAACCAACATAGGCTCATCCAATACAGATAAGCTCTTCTCAATTGGCGATCGAAAGTCGTCGAAACTTGGTTTGCTCAATAATTCGACATAACTTAAGCTCTATTTATACTTGATTCATCCAAGGCACATGCCTACTATGACTTACATTATGCATTATTTATAGGAAATTACATGGGCAAAAACCCATTTCTTTGTCTAGTTGAATTCAATTTCAGGTTCACGAAGGGAGCTATAAAATTTATCGTAGGGTCAGATCCCTAAAGATCCTCTCGACGCTCTTATGCTTTGAAATTAAAGTATCACAGCCCGCAGGCCGCGACCCCTAGTGATCCCCTCGACGCTCCTACTGCCCGCAGGCCGCGATCCCTGGCGCTCTTATGCTTTGAAATTAAAGCATCACAGCTTGTAAGGTCAGATCTCTAACGATCCCCTCGGAACTCTTATGTTTGGAAATTAGAGCAAGTTCAGTAGCCCGCAGGATCAAATCCCTAGAGATCCCCTCGACGCTCTTATGCTTTGAAATCAAAGCATCACAGCCCGCAGGCCGCGACCCCTAGTGATCCCCTAGGAGCTCCTACTGTCAGCAGGCCACGATCCCTAGTGGTCCCCTCGGCGCTTTTATGCTTTGAAATTAAAGCATCACAGCCCACAGACCGCGATCCCTAGTTATCCCCTCAGCACAGTTATCAAGCACTATCATGTATTAAACTCGCAGGTGTACAACGTAAAATCACGACCTCAACAAACAAAATGACTTTATTGGCGATATGGATGTGAACGTCACCAACTTCAGCTCTAAAGAGCCTCAATGACTTGCTGCCACCATCATGACTTTCTATCTATAAAAGAGAAACAAATATCCTCCATAAGGTAACTTGGAACTCCTACAAGAGACACATTCATTCTTCTCCATCTTAAGAACTGACTTAAGCATCGGAGGGGCTTTGCCGGAACCCCGACAAAGCCTTGTTTTATAGGTACTTGACAGGAGTCTCAACGGAGCACGAAGGAACTCGAAGAACCCGAAGACCCCATGAAGAACGGAGTTAACAAAGATACCATTTGGGTATCATATACTAAATATAAGGGAAGATGGTTAAAGAAGAGATAACTTATGTTAGTTTAATCTTTTTGCATCAATTCTTAATTTCAGGACAAAACTCTAAAAATACATTTGAATGAGGATGAAGGGAGTACTTTATTTGGCAAGTGTGGAAACTCAACAAAAGAAAATAGGCAGAAAAAAATAGAAATGCATGAACTCATTTAAAGAAAACGATTTTAAATGGTACACTAGATATCTTAGAATCGAGTTGGCATGCTGAAAATTTTGCACAACTTCTTTTACAAGAAAATATACTATTATTGGGTCAATGGGCTTTGATAAAATAGGCTTAAATATTCATAAAGCAATGATGAGGGACAAAGAATTAGTTGATTGGTTGAAATATCTCCGACAAACTACTAATTAAAGCATACAATGCTAATAAAAGTTTTACTTAACGCTCCCTTTGAAAAATATGAAATCATGGGTCAGTTTTGTTGTGCATTTTTCGGGTTGTTTTTATGAAAATTTTTATTTTCGAGTTATTTTGTAAGTAGCAGAGTTGATTTTGGAAAAAATAAATTAGATATTTCTAAATTAAATAGTATGAATAATCAAAATATGTAATTCTATAAAAAATATTCGTGAAAATAACTTATTGAAATAACAACTTGAAAAACAATATCATAACATGTTTCATTATTCAAAACAATTGTCACGTAAAGCACGCCGCTAGATAGGTGGTAAACGACTCATTTAGTGACTCACATATTGGAAAAAGCTAGTACACCGGATTAAGAATTTGTTTGTTATTGTTTTTTAAGTTATTGTCTCAATAAATTGTCTGATTTACTTTTGCAAAATCAACTTTCCCGATTTGAAAGTAAAATTTTTCAGAAAAATAACTTGGATAAACAACAAACTGATCCTAGGTTGTTTTTCAATTACCTGCACATAAGATGATATTATTTTAACTTTTCATAATAAATTAACTTTACTTGTTTGAAAAACATACTAAAATCGGTGGTCGCCTCGTCAGTAGACCTGTTCACGGGCCGGGCGGAGCCTGCTTCAATGGGTCGGATTTGGACACTTATTTTTTTCAAAAACCCCGGCTTGAGCCCGAACCCTTCAAAGTCCGAAGTTTTATGGGTCGGGTTTGGTTTTTATATAAATAACGAAGCCCGGCCTGAGCCCGACCCGACGAATAATTTTATTTATTTATTATATTTTTATACATTAAATTTATAATTATTTTAAAATTTTATATTTTATACTATTAAATTACTTTATTTCATTATAATAAATTTTACCAAATATTAAAAATTTTAAGCAAACAATGAAATTATATTTAAAGTTTAAATATATTTCAGTTTATTTTATATTTTTTCTATTTAATTTAATAAAAGAATTTTTAATAAAAAAATATTCACGGGCTCGGGCCGGGCTTAGGAATTACCTTGAAAACCCGGCCCGAGCACGGTCCGGGCACAAAGTTCTAAAGTATGGGCTTGGACCAGGCTTGCGTTAACATTTTTTATAAAAAACCCATCAAACCCGACCTAAATCCGACCCAACCCACCCGACGAATAGGTCTACTCGTTAGTCATCCATTACACTAAAATAAAAAGGCAAAAACAAATTAGGATTAAAGACTTTTTATCCTTGTAACTTGTTAGGTAATTTGTCCGGACGGGTTAAACAGTTAAATAAAACATGCAGATTTAACTCAAAAGTGGAAGGTTGGATATCAATTACTATTTCTCTAAAACATTAAAAAAAATGCAAAAAGGTCCATTGAGTTTCTGGTTTCCAAATTTTTTAAAATATGAATCCAAAATTTTAATTAGATTTGAAGATTTGATCTTTGCATATAGACAGGGGCAGGGGCAGGGGCAGGGGCAGACCTAGCCAAGCCTCAACAACGGCTACTATCGTAAATAAAATTGAATACATTAAAACCCCATCACTCTATGATTTTGACTGTCCAGCCTTTTTCTGCAGTTCCAACTTACAAGAAGCCGCCGGCATTATTCCACATCAATCAACCTCCTTTTGTTACAATTATTTAAATAATACTAATTAATACTCCGTATGTCTAACACAAAAGGACAAAAAAATTAGTAGTATACAATATATTAGGATAGGCCTTCACGGGTCCTATGATGTGTGTAATCAATGCCCCTTCTTTAATTTCTTTACCTAATACTATGCCCCCCCATATTTACTTTTCTACTTTATAGATTTTACCCCTTCTTGTTACACGTTTACATTTTTAAAATTTTTAAGATGTACTTAAATTCTTTAATGCTATTATTAAAATTTAATATTTTTTCATAAAAGGGATCATGATTTAAAAGTGCCAAAAATAATACTTTAGTAATATTATATTTCATTGGTTATTTGGGTATTATGACGTATGAATATGAATTGTCATGAAACTTGGTCTCTGATTCCACGTTGCAAATATATATTGGAAATGGACACAAAGTAGAACCCCACAAAAATACATTATCTATAGTACAAATAGAATTTCTTAAAAAATGTAAAAATTAAAATGTATTATTATGCAATTAGTCATATTTTATTAATCGTGTCTCAATTTTAAACATGTACACATCACTCTTTTAATTTAGTAAAAGTGTAATTCACCATTTCAAAATCAAGCGTCTACTTTTAATTAAATAATGAAAAATCTATAAAATGACATGTTAGAAAAAATTAAACCATCCGTAAAATAATTGTAAATGAAATGAGAAAAGTTAAACGATGACCTTTATGATGTCCAATGAGCGATAAAATGAGAAAAGTCGAGGGAATCAATGAAAAGCATGTTTAAAATGTGTTATTTGTTGCTTTTCTGGGTTTGTTTACTTTTCATCTTGCTTCTTTGATTATATATTACAGAGAACACAATCTTTCTTCATGTCCAAGCAAATATAGTAAAAGATGAAATGAAATTTACTTAAATTGAAACTTGAACAAAATACATGAAAACAACAGCTAGATTGGAGATAGCAACCTTCAGTCTGAAAAGGATTCTGTATTATTTTTGGTTTCTAGAAACAACAATCAAATTACACATTTCCACTTTCAAATGATTTAACAACCAACACTGTTCTAAGTTCAAATTAACTATAAAATGTTATTTGTTTATTAAAATTAATCACATCAATCCCAATTTCAGGTATTACAAATACAATGGGAGATATACTGCATCTAGTGGGTCCCAAAGGGATGACGCCGACGGTACAAGTTGACGGCGAACACCGGCGGAGAATTCGCCGCTACCATCCGACCCGTTGTATGAGGGCTAGAGAGAAAAAGAGGGAAAAGTAAACAAGTAAGATGTCACTATCTATATGGTAATAGATTGACACGTGTCGTAATGCAGGCTGGCTCCTGCCACGTATGTCCCTAGAAAAAGGACTAATTATCAAAGGGTTGCAATAGTTCTCCAATTTTCTCTACTTTTTCTGTTATTGCCAACTTTATTCATCACTCAAACCTTATGTACAGATTCCAATTATTAATTGCACTTCTCCCCCTCCAATGCATTATTTCTTACATACTATATTTTTGTTTCTTTATTTAATTTTAAGAAATTTCGCTATCATAATTTGAGATGCCAAATAGTTAAATTTGCTCCTGAAACTAGTTACGTAGAATATGGATTGGTGGATGGAAATATCATACAAATTTTTTTTTCTAGAAATTATTAAGTAACCATATGAATAAAATCTGGATTTGGCACCTTTATTTCACACTATTATTCGTACCTACGTATATAATTATCAGTTATTGTAGAAGACATTACGTTGATTAGTTTAAAACATAAAAATTAAAAATGAAGGTAGACAAATCTTATACAAAAAGAACCATCAATTCTTAGGCATGTTTAATAAAAAATTAACATGAAATTTTTAATGCCCTCACGCCTTAAACACATGTTGTGCAGTTTATAAATATATATTACATATTTATTAGGTGTATAATGTGAATCTGTGATTTTATAAGCAATATTTTTGATTTGTGACGGATAATTTTTATAGTATTATGTAAGTTCAATTGTGTAAATAAAAATAGTAACAGTCATTTTCAAATCAAATGGGTAATACAAAAATGAGATAAAATGGAAAATTAAAGTATAGAATAAAACATTCTTGATCGCAATTACTTCATTGCTTCTCTTTTTTTTCCCGGATAGAATGGAACACTAACAATCTAAACATAAGAAATAAAAATGTGTTTGTAACTGAAATTAACTAATAGAGTGAACCAAAAATACCATTAAAACGCATTACAAACAAATAATGATGCAAAAGGTAAAAACTGCAAAATCTGCAGATCAACAGGGAGCAGCAAAAGGAAAGATAAACATAAAATCGGACGGCTGGGGTTGCTTACAGGAGACATGGCCATTGTAGTTTTAACCAGAAATGGGGTCAAGCCCATGATCTCAGATTGGGACCCAACGCATAATTTCAAAGGCATCAGATCAAATTTCAATAGTAATTCAGTTTGGTTTCATTTAGAAAAAATAATGAAGAGATTTTGCAGAGCTACAGCTTTATACGAAGAGACCTTGTTTTTATTGCTTATGCTTATGTGCTGAGATTTTGTGCAGAGTCTCTGCCGCTTTTCTTTTGCAACTATTTCCCCTAATCAGCCAACGATCTTTGTAAAGCTGTTTTGCTTTTCAACTACATTAAAGCATATTTAATTTTTAAACAATTAATTAATTAAAGCTTCTTCTCCTTCTTCCTTTCTTTTACTCGATTTTCTTTTTACAAAATCACTTTAACCATAAATACTTACACACCTACCTAATTAACGTCCCTTCACCGCCGTTTAAACGCTGTCTTTCTCTCTCTATCCGTACTATTAGTATTATCTCTCCCCCTCTCTCTCTCTCTCTCTCTTCATAAAATCTTCTGTTTTAACTCACGCCATTTGCCTGCTCTCTCTACTCTTTCTCATTGTATTTGCGCTTGCACTAGTACTACTGAACATGCCTCTCTTCCTTTCTTATTCTCCTTCCTTTTAGCTTTTCCTTGCCTCCTTCCTTTCAATGGAGTAAGCAATTGATAGCTCTTTCTCAATCAAGGCCTTGGAGATGCGGCTGCCGTTTAATTTTAAGTGTTCTGTTTTGGCTGTTGTCCTGCTTCCTTTGCTGCTTTGTCCTCTTGCTTCTACGCTGAATAATGAAGGTTTTTTTCGTTAATCTCTGTAGATGTGAAATTATCCATTGATGGAGTGCTGGAGGATTTTTTTTTTCAGTTTGGATTGGAAGAGGAGAGATTTTGTTGTTGTGGAATTCTGGCAACATTATTTATGATTTGAGTGTTTTGGAATCTGGAATATTTGAAGCGGGAGAAGCTTAGGTGAAATGCCAGGTTTTACTGTGAATAAATAGTCAAACAACATGTTACTGCTACCCATTTTTAAATAGAGTTTCCCTATTCGTGTGGAATTTACTGAATAATATTTTCAATCTGACTTACTAATCTACTTGTCTAATATTATATTGAACTCAATCACGAGAAATTATGTTACAAGTTTATATTTATTGAAGTAAGAGTGTGGGATAAAATATGAATTAGGATTGTGTTAACTGATTTTCTCGTGAGCTGGAAGTTGGAATGTGCATATATTTCTTGCATGATAATTGTGTTTCTGATTCAAGTAAATACCGTTACCTACCTGTTCATATTGCTTTTGGAAATCTTCATATGAACTTCGCTATTTTAGTTTTAAAGATACACGAGTGATCTAACTGTCCAAAACGCATTTTGCTTCTGACATCAAAGCTTTGCCTATTAGGATCTAGCGTTAATAGAACGAGAAAACTCCAGTTTTTGAAGCTCTAAAATGTCCCTCTTGTTCTGCTACAGTGCTACTTATTCTGAACATGCCTAGTCTTTTGAGTATGCTTTATATATTTTGAGATTATGATAATTTTGGCACATGTGCAAACAAATTAGCAGTCTGTAGTTTTTCTTGTTATATTTTTAGTTCATGGATATGTATGTTAACACTGGTGTAAACCATGAATGTAGGGAAAGCATTGATGTCCATCAAGGCATCATTTAGCAATGTAGCTAATGTGCTTCTTGACTGGGATGATGTGCACAATGATGATTTCTGCTCTTGGCGGGGAGTTTTTTGTGACAATGTCAGCCTTTCTGTGGTCTCTTTGTGAGTTTTCCTTGTGTTGTCTATGTCCCTCACATTGTTTGTCAAGTGTTTCTCTGATACCTACCCGCATTGGTGCTTATTTTGAAGGAATTTGTCGAATTTGAATTTGGGCGGGGAAATTTCTACGGCCATTGGAGATTTGAGGAATTTGCAGTCCATGTATGTTTTCATAATTTAATTTTGTTACTCTCTTAACTCTTTCCTGTTAATTGATGTGGTGCACTAAACTCTTTATTCATGTTACCTTTGATTTGGCAGAGATTTTCAGGGGAACAAGTTAACTGGTCAAATACCTGATGAGATAGGCAACTGCCCATCTCTCTATCATCTGTAATCTTCTCTCTTCTCTGGTTTATCCGAGTCCACAGTTTTTTAAATTTTTCATTAAAATAATTTCTACCCTGCTGATATGTAAAATACAGGGATTTGTCAAATAACTTGCTTTATGGAGATATTCCCTTTTCTATTTCCAAGCTCAAGCAATTGGAGTTCTTGTCAGTATTGCCTCTTTTTATTATTTCTTGAAGCTTTTTGAATTTGACTGATATCTCACCTTATTCTTGGTGGTCTTAACGTCGCTTATTTTATCAATTGAATGCAGGAATTTTAAGAGCAATCAGCTAACTGGTCCTATTCCTGCCACCTTAACCCAAATCCCAAATCTGAAGACACTGTGAGTACTTAATTTCATTATTAAATGTGCGTAGCTGGGATTGCGATTAATCATATTTTACTACTCTCAGTGACCTTGCTTGGAACCAGCTCATCGGAGAGATACCAAGATTACTGTATTGGAATGACGTTTTACAGTACCTGTGAGTGTTTGAGCTATCTAAATGCTTAAGCTTTAGCCTTTGGAGCTATTATATGTTTTTTTCTAATCATTAAAATGCTTGACTGCAGTGGGCTACGGGGCAATTCATTGACTGGATCTCTATCCCCAGACATGTGTCAGTTAACTGGCTTGTGGTATTTGTAAGTAGTCAATTTTTCCCTTTGTCTAACACTTTATATTATGGAATTTTTAGAATATTCTTTATCCGGCTTTTATATGTTTATAAATACCAATCATTGCTAACTTGCTGTTCACTTTTCTAGTGATGTGAGAGGCAATAATCTGTCTGGCACAATCCCTGATAGCATTGGCAACTGTACAAGCTTTGAGATATTGTATGTTCTTGGAAGTTGGATGCAATTTTAGTATTTTTTTCGTTTCTTTTGTTATCCAGTTTATTGATGTTAATTTTTGCTGATTTATCAATAGGGACCTATCATACAATCAGATAAGAGGGGAGATACCATACAATATTGGCTTCTTGCAAGTAGCTACCCTGTAAGGGCTCTTTGTTTAAAAAATATAGTCCTTGGAAGAAAATTTGCACAAGAATGAAAAACTTAATTGCTTCTCCTCTTACTATAGTTCACTGCAAGGAAACAAGTTGACTGGGAACATTCCTGAGGTGATTGGATTAATGCAAGCCCTTGCTGTGCTGTAAGTTTGCTTCATAATTTATCTCCCAGTTGCTTCATTATTCTTGTGATAGGATTTATCTTTTACTGGATGCTGAACTTGTATACAGGGATCTGAGTGAGAATGAACTTGTTGGGCCCATCCCTCCTATACTAGGGAATCTTTCTTATACTGGAAAATTGTAAGTTTGGCTGACTGTTAAATGTTTCAATAGTCTCTGTTGCTACATAAATTATTTTGTTGTTTGTTACTTTTTGTGTGCTGTAGGTACCTCCATGGTAATAAGCTTACTGGACCAGTTCCTCCAGAACTTGGCAACATGTCAAAACTTAGCTACTTGTAAGGTTTCACTGTTAGATAGGTTCATTCATTCATTTGTCTATTCCAGACTCCAGAGTCTGGATATGTGTGAAATTTTCTGAACCCAAAGCCTTATGCAGGCAATTGAATGACAATGAGCTGGTTGGAACCATTCCGCCAGAGCTTGGGAAGCTAGACCAATTGTTTGAATTGTAAGCCTTTACTACCGTGCTTTTTGTTTGGTTTGCACTGTTTCGCCTTCTTGTTTAATTGTCTTCTGTGATGCAGGAATCTTGCTAGCAACAAACTTGAAGGCCCCATTCCACATAACATAAGCTCGTGCACAGCTTTAAACCAGCTGTAGGGACTTTTTAACATTTTTTTTCTTGATTATACTTGTCTATTTGTATGTCTTGAGTATCTAAATCAAGGAATTGATAGTGTGACTGTTCCCTTTTAAGCAATGTGCACGGTAATCATTTACATGGGACTATCCCTCCAGGCTTCAGGAATTTGGAGAGTTTGACTTACCTGTAAGTAGATACTGGTCTTTCATGATCTTATAGCGTGTTACCTTCAGTTAATAATTTAATTAATTATGCCTCTTTGCTGTAACTGCAGCAACCTGTCATCAAATAGTTTTAAAGGAAGGATTCCTCCTGAACTTGGGCATATCATCAATCTTGATACACTGTAAGTATTAACTAACATAATGATTGTATGAGGTATAATTTTTTAAGCCTGGTACTCATGCGCAGTTGTATTTCAGGGATTTGTCAAGAAATAGCTTTTCAGGGCCTATTCCTGCTTCTGTTGGTGATCTGGAGCATCTTCTTACCTTGTAAATTCCTCACAAAGCTGTCTACTTGTAATCTTGATAAGTTTGTTCGGTGATTATTATGAAAATTTCTTGTGCTTCAGGAATCTTAGTTGGAATGATCTAGATGGTCCACTGCCAGCTGAATTTGGGAATCTCAGAAATATTCTTATTATGTAATCTACTAACAACCAATTATAATACCACTTCTCATCTTTTGATGCATCTTTTTAGGCAAATTCTATGGTGACTGTTAGAAACAAAGTCTCCATTACTTTGCCCCTTGTCACCATGGGATCAATGGTGTGATGATTGATCCAATGGTGATAAGAGGCAAAGTAATGTTTACTTTGATAAAAACAAAGTCACCATAGCCCACACCATCGTTTTAATGTCCTGATGTTACTTATATGTACACCTTTTCTTAATTTTTGGCAGGGATATCTCATTCAATAATGTGACTGGTAGCATTCCTGGAGAACTGGGTCAATTACAAAATATTGTCTCTCTGTAAGTTTGCAATGTTTTTTTATCATTTTGAAAATTTATCAGCAATAGTGCGCATCATGAGATTGACAACTTCTCTGCAGGATACTGAACAACAACAGCTTGCAAGGAGAGATCCCTGCACAACTTAATAATTGTTTCAGTCTCGCCAAATTGTATGTTCTTTCCTTTTATCTTATTTTATCTTAAGATATCATTGTCACCGCAAATCGTATAAATCTTCTCTAACACCTGGGTTTTTATAGAAATTTCTCATACAACAACTTGTCAGGTGTTGTACCTCCCATCAGAAATTTTTCGCAATTTTCACCTGAAAGGTATTCAGAAAGTTTTTCATTACCATATCGATAAATTTTGCAGTATTTTAATCTGATCTCTTTCTGTGACAGCTTCATTGGAAATCCACTGTTGGTTGGAAACTGGTTAGAATCTCCTTGTCACCATTGTGAACCCAAGTCTAGAGGTAAGTAATAACTAGACCATCTCTTCACTTATTGATTATTTATAACATTATTTTCATCTTTTAGTGTTTCGTAGGGTAGATATTGCAGTTCAAATATTCTATTTATGTTCTCCATTCTTGGTTCTGCACAGCAATTTTTTCTCAAGCAGCAGCTGTGTGCATGACGTTGGGCTTCATAACTTTGTTGTCCATGATTATAGTTGCAATTTACAAATCCAATTATCAGAAGAAATTGATGAAGGGATCTCCTAAAACTGTGCAAGGTTACAATATACTTATTTTGAATTTGTTCCCTGGAATTATATTTTCTCTAATTTTCTGATAGAAGCTTTTATTAAATTCAGGTCCACCAAAGCTTGTGGTTCTTCATATGGATATGGCTATTCACACCTTTGATGACATAATGTGCAACACTGAGAACCTGAATGAGAAGTTCATCATAGGTTATGGTGCTTCAAGCACAGTATACAAGTGTACACTAAAAAATTCCCGACCACTTGCAATAAAGCGACTCTATAATCAGTATCCATACAACATGCGAGAATTCGAAACTGAACTCGAGACCATTGGCAGCATAAGGCATAGAAACATTGTCAGTTTGCATGGATATGCTTTATCTCCTTTCGGAAACCTTTTATTCTATGACTACATGGAAAATGGTTCTCTTTGGGATCTCCTTCATGGTTAGTGTAGCTTCTCTCCTTTAATTTATTGCTTTTCATCTTGCTTAATTTTCATTGGCTCATGTGAAAGATTATACCTTGAAATTACTATATAGGACCTGCCAAGAAGGTGAAGTTAGACTGGGAAACGCGGCTGAAGATTGCAGTTGGGGCAGGTCAAGGACTAGCTTATCTTCATCACGATTGCAATCCACGAATCATCCACAGGGATGTAAAGTCTTCGAATATATTACTCGATGAGAATTTCGATGCCCACTTGTCTGATTTCGGGATAGCAAAATGCATCCCGACTTCAAAATCTCATTCCTCAACCGTTGTTCTTGGAACCATTGGGTACATTGACCCGGAATATGCCCGCACGTCTAGGCTGAACGAGAAATCAGATGTTTATAGCTTCGGGATCGTTCTCTTGGAGCTTCTTACCGGGAAGAAGGCTGTTGATAACGAAGCTAATTTGCATCAACTGGTTAGTATGGTTCTGTATAATTTCTGTGTGGTCTAAATAAATCAGGAACTCCTGAACTTATCCCTAAACGCTCATTTACCCCTGAACTTTCAAAAGTTTCAAAAAATCCCGAATTTGCAAAAACTGCACCTGTAAAAATTGAATCTTTAAAAAGTCAAACAAATCAAAAGCTGAGTGCAATTTTTACAAATTGAGGGGGTTATTTGAACTTTTTGAAAGTTTAGGGGTAAAAGAGTCTGAGAACTAGTTCAGGGTGGTTCCTTTTTTTGTGTCCTTTTAAACATGTGTTCGTTGCTACGTTGCTCCAGATACTGGCCAAGGCTGATGACAATACTGTGATGGAGATAGTGGATCAAGAAGTGTCGGTAACTTGCATGAACTTAGCACACGTGAGGAAGACTTTTCAACTGGCACTACTGTGCACGAAGCGCCATCCTTGCGAAAGACCAACGATGCACGAAGTCGTGAGGGTTTTAGTTTCGTTTCTGCCACCGCCTCCCGCAAATGCTGCTCCACCTGTGAAATCCATTGGCTACGCAAAGTTTGTTGTGGACAAGGGACAGCAGCCGCCGCAACAAGAGAATAATTCAACCGATGCTCAGTGGTTTGTTAGGTTTCGCGAAGCTATATCGAACAACACTCTTTAGTTTATTTGTTTTTGTATGTGGTGATGGTGAAGAAATTGTAGTTTTGGCTCGCTTGAAATCAGCTGATTGAGATCATGGATGGCTATTTAATTGATGTCTATTTAGGTAATGCCGTTTCTTGCTTGCTTTTTGAAACTCTAGTTTGATTTTTGATGTTGATGTATATTTGGGGAACTTGGATAAGGACCGGTCAGAAAAATTCTGTCAAGTGGGTATTACTTTGGGCCTTATTTATAATATTTCAGGAAACAACGGTCAATTTATGTTGAGGTACTAAATTCCATGTCAAATATTTCAGTAATCAATATGATCTCTCATATGTTATGTTACACACCTGTGAATAAGTTGAATCGTTGAGTATTTCAGAGTTTGACTTGGCATTATTTGTATCAAAGTTGTTCGTAAACATGACTTTTGGATTTGCTTTAGAAATGAATCAAAATTTGGTAGCTTGAAGCTCAGCTATGAATCTCATGTGCTAAGTTTTTTTTGATGAAAGAGTATGTTCATGTCATTAATCAGAAGTGATTATAACTCTAATTTAAGATGAACAAGAATGAAATCATGTGCTTCCTTTTATCGAAGAATTAGTTGTTTTAGTTAGAGTATGCACAGCTTGATTCAGAGATCTATTAACATAAAAAATGCGAATAAAAGAAAAATGTCTTATAAGTTCTTGATGATCGAAGAAAATAAAGATCATGGAAGTGAAAAATGATAAATCATCTTTTAAGACTTTAACAATATACATAGCATCCACTTCAATGTTATTGGTTTTCATCTAACTTTTTTGGTTATAACTAAAGACTATATTAGATATTTACATTTATACCATTCGGTATATCATTTTATTTCATCTATTCATATTTGGAACATCCGCTAATTATACTCTTTAGTATAACTACTATTTAGTCCATTTAATCAAATATGAGAATTCAAAATAGTTGTTCATTTCAAAATTTCATGATTCTTTTTTATCTTTCTTCCATATATACATTTATATACTTTTATGTTATTTTCATAGTATAAAATGCTTAGTTTGATTTAGAAAATTAAGGCATTAAGAACATCTTTAGTAGATATTCTATTCCACTAATAATATTGACAGTCAAAATAGACAATAAACTAAAATTTAACTCTACACTAGCTTGTCTATATTCTCTTTCTTATATGATGTGCCACAATGAATGTTGAACACTGCCTATTTGATCTTGTACATGAAAACAATCAAATGTAATATCAATTCATCAAATTAATTCAAATTTTAATATTGAATATTGAAATACTGAATTTAATTAGTGATTAGATATTTTTTTTATTATCTAATTACATAAATTCTAAATGAAATATTAATTTAATATTAGATAAAATGATATCGTGCATCTTTAGAACTACTGACATGTCATCAATTTGAATTTCTATCTTATACATGATATAATCTTGAAATCCACCGTCTATTAAAGATATCTTAAAAGTATATTAACATCTTCACACTCTAATCATGTGGATTAGAAACTGTGACATGTCAATAGTTTATGTACAAGAGAACCACCATATTTTTTTTTCAAATTTTTTTGTTATACAAAAACAATGGAGTTACTAAAAGCAACATCCACATAGCCAGCCAGATGTTCGTTTCTGTTTTGATTCTTTTCGTGCTGACGAAATATTTATGTGTTAAAGTTAAAATTAAAAAAAATATTCCAACACTTTAGGCCACCAAAAATCCAATCTCCCGGCATTCTGTCTTTTCTCTATACAACGAACGGATCCAAACGCTTATCTTCCCCGCTCCATAATCTCTACAATCTTCTCCTCCTTGCCCTAATTTCGGCGCCATTAATGACCCTAACCCAACCTCAAGACCAATCTACAAAACTCCACAACTCCTCCGCCCGTAGAGCCACCGGCATGAGGCTCATTGTGCCCCTTCAAGGTGTAGTTCAAGGTAGAGGCGGCCTGATTCTGGGCTCTCTTATTCCTTGTGCACTTTTCTACTTCTTCCAACTCTATCTTAAACGTCACCGTTCTCCTAATCCCTCATCTAATCCTCCGTCGCCGTCCTCTTCCTCTCCTAACCTGACGGAGATTACGAGGACGTCTTCTCGTGGTAATCTATTGAGCCGGGTGTCTATTGGACCGGTTCGAGTTTCTAACCGGGCCTTGTCAATAGCCAAACCTAATGAGTCGCCGTATTATGTTGGGCTTGATAAAGTTTCTGAGAATCCTTTTGATAGAGTGGAAAATCCCGATGGGATTATTCAACTTGGATTGTCTGAGAACAGAGTGAGTGTTGATTTCTCCTTTCTCTTTTCGTTTAGTTGCATTTTTTTTGCCTCTCAATAGTTATATTGCTGGTGGTTTTAGCTGTGCTTTGATTTGATTGAGAAATGGATGGCGGAGAATTTGGCTGTTTCTATGTGTGGAACAGACAGCGGTGATCTAAATATTAATGGCATCGCCACATATCAGCCGTTTGATGGGTTGATAGAATTGAAAGTGGTATGGATTCTCCCAAACTCTCATTTATTCTTGTGATTGTATCGACTTTTTGCTTCTATTGTTCTGCAATTCTGTATTGAAAAATCTGAAGTTTAATCAGTGGCAATTGTTTCTTAATGTGGTTCTTCTTGAGATATAGAAATTATTGTATTTGCAATGTGGATTATTAAGTTAAGAAGTTATTTGATTACTTCAGTGATCAAGCTGTGGTGATATTACACTTATGAATGAGCCATTGTGTTTGCATCAATGTTCTTTGGTTAGAATCAGTATTTTGTCAAATGCAAATGTGGTTCAATTAGGAAATGTGGCGCTCAGGATACTAAAAGCATCACTAATGCTTCTCAGAATAATCTGTAGAATATAAACAATTTCTCTCATTTTTCGAATAATTAATGCAACTGAAAACATCTGGATTCTGTGTGTACATTTCTAATGCTTTGGATTGGCTTACTTTGATTTCAGAATCTCTAGTTTAATCTGAGAGTAAGAATGCATACAAATTGATTTTTTGTAGTATATTTGCACTTTGTGTTTAGTTGCATAGTTTACTATTCAGGTAAAGATGTTTTATAATGAGAATTGCATTTAAGGTGATACTTTTTGTGCATATTGTTTATGGGAAATTAAAACATGCTATTCTAGGTTTTCCTATGATTACTTTGTTTTTACGAAGTAACTTTTACCTTTCCCTTAAACACCATTGGATCAAGTTTTCCACCCTTCATCGATGGTGGAAAAAGGCAAATTAATGGTTACTTTGTAAAAAAAACCAAAGTAAACATATAATTCGCCTATTATTCTGGGAAAATGTGTATTAATTTATAAATTACGTAATTTTAAGTTTTAATTCATCTCCTTTCTCTCAACGATGGTGTACATGGAAGTTATCTCTTCTTCTAGAGGCAGGGCTGGAGATATGCTAGATCCCTTGATATCTAATTTTCCCTTGCACTTTTGCTTGTTAATCATCTTAATGACTACAATACCTTGAGGAGTTTTGCATATGCAATTAGCAGTTTTGTTATGACATGTGCTTTTTTTATCTGATCCTTTAACATATCCGTTCTGGATTTTTCAGGCTATGGCAGGTTTCATGTCTCAGGTTATGGGAAGAACAGTCCTATTTAATCCATCACAAATAATTTTAACTTCTGGAGCAACTCCTGCAGTTGAGATTCTATGTTTCTGCTTGGCAGACCCGGGAAACGCATTTCTTATTCCAACACCATATTACCCAGGGTAACTTAAGCATATACATAATATAACCCTTGGTAGTCATTAACATTTGAAAAATAAATGCCCACAATTAACTATGAAAATAATTTGCAGATTTGATAGAGATATCAGATGGCGAACTAGCGTGGAGTTAATACCTGTACATTGCCGAAGCACGGACAATTTCTTATTAAGTGTTACTGCTCTTGAACAAGCATACAATCAAGCTAGAAAACGAGGAACAAAAATTCGGGGAATAATAATTTCCAACCCTTCAAATCCCGTCGGAAATCTACTCCCACGAGAAACGCTCTATGATCTCTTGGGCTTTGCACGAGAGAAAAACATTCACATTATTTCCGACGAAATATTTGCCGGCTCTGTATATGGAAACGATGAATTTGTGAGCATGGCCCAAATTGTAGAGGAAGATGAATTTGACAACAACAGAGTTCATATAATATACGGACTCTCTAAAGATCTTTCTCTTCCAGGATTCAGAGTCGGAGCTATATATTCGTACAATGAAAGCGTCTTGACCGCAGCTAAAAGGTTGACCAGGTTTTCTTCTATATCTGTGCCAACTCAGCGACTGCTTGTTTCGATGCTTTCAGATACGAGATTCATTGAGGAGTATATGGAGACTAATAAGAGGAGGATTCGGAAACTACAGGAATTATTCGTGGAGGGTCTTAGGGGGATAGGAATAGAGTGTGCTGAAAGTAGTGCTGGGTTATACTGTTGGGCTGACATGAGTGCGTTAATCCCGTCGTATGGTGAGAAAGGGGAGCTTGACTTGTGGGATAAGCTGTTGAATATTGGAAAAGTCAATGTTACCCCTGGATCGGCGTGTCACTGTATAGAGCCAGGATGGTTCAGGTGTTGTTTTACCAATTTAACAGAGGAAGATATTGCTTTGGTTGTAGAGAGGATTCGCGGGGTTGCAGAAATTTGTAAATCTCCTAGCTGAAGCACTTTGCAAAGTTTTTTTGTTCCTCTTTGCTGCTTAGATAATGCATTTTCAGTGTATGTGTGGAGATGACCAAAGAGGAGCTTTGATAGTGTGATATTGGAGATTTACCATTGACAGACACTGCTGCAATTTGAACCGACGTGGCAGCCTCTTCATCATCAGTTGTCCAAAAGTTTAATCATTTGCTGGATTGGAATTGTGACACTTGTGCTCAGGCAGACAAAGGTAGGCTTTATTTGGCGAATGTAATGTCCCCTGGAAAAGAAGGATTTTATAAATTTGATGGGAAGAGGGCATTTATTCCAAGGAAGTAGATCAGTTCCAAATTGTATATTTCATCCTCTTTTGCCACAGTATTCATTAAGTGCTGTTTTGGTAGGAAGTGAAAAGGTAAAAACCATGAATTTCACCGGTGGAGTTGCTGGTGATTATTCCATTAATGGCTTTGAGAAACAGAAGAGAGGGCTTTGCTAACAGATGAACAAAACTGAGGCAATAAGTCTGCCAGGAGATGGTAATTACAACTAAAACTGCATTTTCTTGTTTTTTTACCTCTTTACTTGAGTTATTCAATTTTTTTTTAATATAGTTCAATAAATTTTTTTACTAATTATTAACCAATATTGATTAATTTTTAATCTTGCGAGATGGTAAGATATATACTAATTTTTAATCTTTCAAAAAGGTTCAGTTTAGGTATAGTGTTGCTGTTACCGTTTACTTTTAAGACATGTTCACATCCAAACTAATCATCGATCGTCAATTTGCGAGTGCCTCGAAGGTTAGGATGGCTTGCCTCAAAACTCAAGGTTCGATCCTTGGTGGATGCTTAACAATAAATTAATCTCTACCGCTAGACAACACCCTTGGAGTTTTATTGTTACCATTATTATAATGTTCGGATAAAATATGATTTACAAACTAAAAAAAATAATGTTAAGGTTATTTTGAATCAAATAATTTAAACCTCAAAAGATTCTTAAAAATTTGAAATAAGGGAAAGTTCGAAATATAAATGCACTCTTAAAAAATGCTTATATACTTCGGTTAAAATAATGAGCACGATTGACTAATGTCTTATAACTTATTGATTAATATTAATATCAAAATTTAGAGTACGTATGGGTTTTTTCAAGTTATAAGTAACTAGAGCGAGTTTACCTAATTATTAAGAGTAATTAGGTAAACTCCACCCAATTAAGTAATGTTTTTCAAATTATATAGGCTGCAGTGACGTGGTTAAAACGATCCGTATAGGTTAGGAATGAACATAGTGGGGCTTAATCAGAAACTAGCAGGAAATTATTATCCTTGTATAATTAGGAAATGACATTTGACAACCGACCTAATTAGTATCTTCCAGTTAAACCAATTAATACCCCAATTTCCTTCTCCAACAAGTATTTGGACTCAACTCTCGCCTGTATATATTCGCAATCACAGAAGAAAACATTAATTATTCAGAGAAGTAAAACAATCAAGAGAGCAACGATGAATTCAGATAACAGATCAAGTGAGTGTATAAAGGGGTGCGGTTTCTTCGGATCATCAGAGAACGCCAACATGTGTTCAAAGTGCTACAAAGATCATCTCAAAGTCGAAGTAATCGCCAAATCTGGACCGTCCAAACCCCTCAAACCCTTAAAAATCAAGAAGGACGAGAGCGAAGAAGCCATGACAACTACCGCTGTAGCAAACAGATGCGAGGATTGCAGAAAGAAGGTGGGATTGACGGCGGGATTCAAGTGCCGGTGTGGGAAACTCTTGTGTGGGATGCATCGTTACCCAGAACAGCATTCTTGTGCCTTTGATTTCAAGGACCGTGATCGTCAAATTTTGGCTACTCAAAATTTCCTTGTCAAGGCCGATAAATTGGAGCACAGAATTTGAACTGTTTTTTTTCCTCTCTTTTCAGTTCTCTTATAGGAGCTTAAGCTACTATTTTATTTTTGTGAATTGTATTCTTTTATTCTGATAAAAAGTTTATACTATTATTCGCGTTCGTTCAATTTACTCATGTTTATTTTCATAGTTCTTCACTTATTCTGTGTTTCACAAGCAATTATTGTTTTGTTTTTTTTATTGGATAATTGTCGTATTAGTAGGAGTCAAGTTTATTTAATAAAATTTCGAAGCATGTATATCCAATTGAAGATACGTTGGTTTCTGTATTTTTCTGAAAAAAAAAATTGTGTACTGAGAAATTCCAATACCCATGAGGATCTTCAAAAAGCACAAATTTAATTTTATTAATAAATTAGAACATTACTTACATGAGATTTATTTTTAAGACCAATCCTTATATACCGAAGGGTACATAATTCCACTTACTCTTTCTTGTCATTGGAAAACCTTTAGTAAAGAATTTCCAAATTCAGTAAAATTTCATGTATTGATTCTTGAATACTTGATATAGTAGGAAATTTGTGTGATATTGTCTCAGATTTTGCACATGTGATATGGGTTCTTTCTATTTCGTCAAGTAAAGTTCTTCAATGTATGATCATCAAACCCTAACCGGGTTATTCTTTTTTTTGAAAAATTAGGAACATTTAATTTTTTGAGGTACCTGGGGCTCCAACCCAGGACCCCAGCTTTGGGAGGAAACTGTGACCATCAGAGCAAGTCTAGTGGTTCTAACCCGTTTATTCTATATTACCTCTTACAGAAAAAAAGAACATAGAAGAAATATTTTGGAAAATCAAAGAAAGAATCTTTACTTCCTCCGTAAATTATGTTTATAAGACAGAAAAAATCCCACCTATATTTTCTAGTTGGGATTCTAAACAAGAGGAAAATTTTACAGTATCCACAGACAATCACTAATCAATTTCACATGTTGTATACATCGCACACACTTTCAGTATACCATCAATCAATGAAAATAAAGAACTACACCTGATAGATACAATATTAGCTTAGCTCTACTGTGTCACTAAAATATATGAATACAATCACGTATATATCAATGAAAATAATGCAAACGATTCATTACTTAATTAGTCAGAACATCCTCGCAGCAATAACAAAATGCAGCCTACCCAGAAAACCACCTACAAATACCCAGTTGACGATTAATTCTCAAACATGAAGAAATTACCAAAATTATGCACAAATCTTCTTTTACTAAGAAGCCCATTGCTGTAAGAAAATTGTGATTGGTATGTAATGGGCTTGTGTTGTATAGGCCCATATGAAAACCAGTCTTTGTTCTACGGCCCATGCCAACACAAAGGTGGCACATTGAATGGGGAAACTACTAGAGTGACATTTCAATGATGGAAAAAAACACAAAGATTCTCTTATTGTCAATTCACTTTTCTGTTAATTGGTGTTAATAGGTTTTTTTGTTGTCCAAATTGGTAGACAACATTTTGTAAAATTGGTTGTTCAATTTAGAGAAATTAAAAAGCAATTGTCTCAATATAATTTTAAGTACATATTTTTTCGGACTTTAATTGCAATTAATGCTCCTCTACTCACTTCTCTCAACAGCTAGCGAAAATCAAATTTGAGTCTCCTTTTTCATACTAAACATGCGTCTTTAATTGAGTTACACTAAGTTAATGTATTCACCCTTTTCAATTCATTTGAAGGATTTTAGTCATTACAAAGATTAACTTAATTAAATGAAAGTACTAATATACCCATAAGACTATTTATCTTTTATAAGATAATTTTACTTTTATTTTTTTTAACATTTATAATAATGTATCAAATAAGGCATGTTAAATATATATAAACAAATAAATTGAAAATGATAAATATATTAAATCTCTTTTATGAAACAAAAAAAATAACGTATTGAAAACGAAAGGAAAAATATAAAAAAAACTAGTTTCTCACAAGGATCATATGCTTTGACATGAAAGAGGGTTATCCTATCATCCACACACACTTTTCATCAAGTGTATTGATGGAGTCAAAAGTGTTATAAATTTGGACTAAAAAATGCGAAAAATCTTTTTTCATATAAAAAATCCGGTCTTGTGTGTAATATCTGGTATATCATAAGCTCTCATTCTCACATGCAAATAATTTTTTTATATTTTTTTTATATTCCCCACTCTTAATCTCTTACGGAGTTGAGTGTCGGAACACTGATACTCAATTAATAGAAATTGAAAATGAACATGAGTGTAGATAAGTAAAAGATGAAAGGGCATAAGATGGAGCATTGGAGTTAGGATTAACACAACATTCGATTATATTGTCTGGAAGAGATCCACACAATGCCTCTGCAGCTTACGACACTTCTCAACATTATTATTGCATAAAGTCTGTCAACCATAACCCAATGTCTAATGTTCTTTTTTTAAATGGTCCAACTTCCCAATTCAAAATCCTATCTCAATTAACCTCTGTGGTCCTCAATTAACTTTCTTTAATCACTAATTATTTTATCTAATCATCTCTCGCAGTTTTAATTAATCCCTACATTTTCTGGAAATAAACCGTGTGGGACTTTTTAATATTTAAAAAGCGAAAATAGTAAAAAAATGGTGGGGCAAAAAGGATAATAAAATTGCGGGGAACAATTTCGAGAAGAAAGTCCATAGATGAAGTAATGAGCTGTATTAAACAAACAAAAAAGAAGAAGGAATTCAATTAATGGACAAATTAAAAGTGCAAATTGGATGATAATTTTATAAGGTGCAATTGTCCTTTGCAAAAATTCTTTTGAGATAATACTAAACAATCATGTCCAATTACTGTTATTGTCCGTTAAGTGTTTGGGGTTGTTGAGCCAAAATATCAGTCATACCCTATCTCTTTTATTTTTAAGTTTATTACATTATTTGGTTTGGGACTATATCATAAACAATCAATTCAGTGAAACAAAAATTCAAATTTTGTATCTCCGTCTATCAAAAAAGAAATTCAGATTTTGTAGAAATTTAAAGATAATGAAATTGTTGTGCTAGTTTTTTCTGATAATAAACAGGTTGGAGACTTGAAGCTATTGCTCTGCTCACTATATGTATTCATAAAAAATCAAAATAACTTTGTGGTTTATTGATAAACACATTACAACTTATACTTTCTACTCTATATCAGTATTTAAACAAAAATCTCTAAGTTTAACTATATATTTTACATTGTTTCATAAACCGGACTAA
This sequence comes from Euphorbia schlechtendalii, assembly GCA_949673415.1. Classification (NCBI taxonomy): domain Eukaryota; kingdom Viridiplantae; phylum Streptophyta; class Magnoliopsida; order Malpighiales; family Euphorbiaceae; genus Euphorbia; species Euphorbia schlechtendalii. The sequence continues at coordinate 25,839 of CATIWQ010653758.1, forward strand.
TTTTTTACTAGTGAACATTTGAAGTAAAATTTATCATGAAATCGCTTAACCTAAAAATTTAAGTTGTTAGGTAAGATCCAACCGTAAATATTATATTATTTTTAACTCGAACTCTCGACCTTTGGATCTAAGCTACTCACTCTAATACTATGTTATAAATCCATTTGACAAAATAGTTAAGCTGACAGGTAAAGTTCAATCGTAAACCTTATATTATTCCCGACAAAATTATTATATATTCGTGAGAATAATTTAGGTGAGTAATGCATGTGTTTAAAACAGTAAAAGTCGTCTCCTAATTAGGTGAATAATTCAGTCAAGCTTAGTGATTAAAATTTAAGGGAGAACGTAACTTCGGTATCGGATGTAGACATGAAGCAGAATCAATAAATTTGCAAAAAAAATCCTTTTTGAAGCACCACCACCAACCAACGGAAAAAAAAACCAATTGGAATTGTAAAACCAATTTTACTCTTTATCCAAGGAATTTAATTAAATTGAATATATTCAATGCAAAATATTTGTGAAATTTCTACTTAGAATAACTGGATTAACTTCAATCACTTTAAAAATTGGAGAAACAAGTGGAACTGAAATTTTGAAAAGCTGCACATGAATTAAGAGTATTATGTTAAATTACATATATCCTTTCTTTTATTGAAAGTTTAGAATGAATTTAGAGATTTGAACAGTTGAAGTGTAGTCCTTTATTCAAGTAAAAAATAAACCACGTACTCCCAAGCCTCTATTTAAATAAATCAAGATGTGCATGTTTCAACAATGTGAATGTAAATAGTTGAAAATGATTTTTCTTCTATCCTTTAACTTATATATAAAGGTACGGGTAGGCTAACAGTGTAGATTTAATACGTGGGAATAGACTTATATTCGATAAATGCATTTTGTAAAAATTGTGAATTAATGTCAAATAAAATTATTTCAACAAAGATAAAATGGATTTGTTATTCGTGAAGTTCCAAACTTCTCATATTAGAAAACATATATGCATAGACCAAGTAAGTGTTTGCTTTGCTCGATCATGTCTATATTCATATATATCCATGTGAAACAATCCAATCCATCCTTTCTAAATTTCTAATCCAATCTAACTGTTTCCGTCTGTAATTTTGTTTATGGCTTCGTACCAAAAATTTCCATCTTCACAAATTAATTAATAAATAAGTCTAATGCATCTTAAACCTCCTCAACTTGTCCCAAAGTTTCATATTCCCCCTTGAACTTTGAAGTGTTCTCAATGTCCCCCTAAACTTGTCTAAACGTTCTCAATTTCCCCTTGAACTTGTCTAAATGTTCTTAATACTCCCTGAACTTTTCTAAACGTTCTCAATTTCCCCCTGAACTTTGAAATGTTCTCAATGCTCCCTGAACTTGTCTAAACGTTCTCCAACACCCCCTCAATCCAACGTTGCAAGTTGCGTTAGTGGACCAACAAACATGAGAACGTTAATGAAAAAAATTATTTAAAAAAATTAAAAAAGAAATAGATATTCCAATGTTAATATTCTAACGTTACAAAAGTCTAAATCCCTAAATCGTTCTTCAAATAAAGGGGGTGATGGAGTACGGTTTAGACAAGTTCAGGGGGAAATTGAGAACATTTAGATAAGTTTAAAGGGTATTGAAAATATTTAAACAAGTTCAAGTGAGCATTGAGAACACTTCAAAATTCAGGGAAATACAAGTTGAGAGTGTCAAAGATGTATTAGTGCTAATAAATATCCATGCAATAATGAACTTCATACAGAATCTCCATATATTCAATTATGTCGATAAATATATTTATATACTATACAACAATAATGATAAGATCATATTCTAATTTCACATGGCTGCATATAAATTATGACTAATGAAAATGGAATTTGTTTTTTTCTCAAATCATAACATCATATACATATTACTAATTCATAATTCTTCCATATACAGATCAACATCAAAAGATCTGACAGAAACTCAATCGGTTCTATCCAAAGATCAAACATAAACTAAAACCAGAAAATTAAGGTTGTGTTGTAATTAAAAAAAACATACTCAATTATCATTGCGTAGAATTCTGAGAATTGGAGAATCCATTGAAGTTGGCACATTCAAACAAGGCCTTAGCAGTCATCTCTCTTTCGAATCTCCATATATAATTCAAACCTACTAAAAGTTCAGTAATGGCAGCTTCTGTCTTCTCTTTGTTTGCAAAATACAACGTCTGTAACAGAAGAACATTTGTCTTTGCTACCAAATTTTGCTGTTCAAAGCTCCTTTCACTTTGCCATTTAATCATATTATGAGCTAACGGCGATAACCACCCAAGTATCCGCCCCAATGCATCTCTCCATTCTCCGGCAAGGACGGGATCGCAGGCGGTAAACCCCACACCTTTCAGTCTTGCCCGGAGTGAAAACCTTATACTGTTTGGTAACATTGAGTAAAGGTCATCTCTAGCGTCAACGCCGACTAATTGCGGCGATTTTATCATCTTCTCCATTACTATGATCAAATTCGCGTAGTGTAAAGCTAACGCCGCCGCTCCTAGAGTGGTTTCCGGCGGCTTTAGAAGCTTCGAGTTTGAATAGAAGAATCCGTCGCTAATTCCCTCCGATTTCGTGGTTATAAGTGGGCCTGACACGTAGCTGAAATTACTAGGGTTTTCTGTTGGGTGAACAGTTGCGGAGGCGGAGAGGCTCCGGGGGAGGGAAGTCGGGTACGGGTACCCGACTCCGAAAACCTGCTTGATTCTAGCTAATACAGTGAAGACAGACCCGACGAGGAGTGAAACGACGCCGTCGAAGCTCCGGCGCCAAAGAGACCGCTCTTTTAAGAACTTCACCTCCTGTTTCTGCCAGAATATTTTCTGCTGAAATTCGATGATTTTTTGCTCTTTCGCTGATGATTCGTTTTCGGTGTTTTGAATTAGTTTCTTTAATCCGTTCTCTAGCGTTGTTAGCTCCTCCAGTTCTTTGTACAGTGTGGCTGTAACGGTGACGTATCGGTCCATCTTCTTGTTCCTAACTTCCATTTCTCTTGAGCTCAACACCCAGGAATTCGGATCACGGCCTAAGTTAGCAAACTCATCGAACAATCGTTCGAACCGGCGCAGGTTAGCGTCGTCGCACCGTTTGCTGAGTCTAGCCACCGATTTAGCGAGGGATCTGAGATTGTCAGCTACCTCGGCGCAGGCTAGGCCGAGAAGAAACGACTCATCGTTTGAGACAATCTTGCGGACTCCTTCGATAGAAATGGATTCATTGCGCAATCGAACAATGTTCTTATCGGAGAGTGATTGCCATAGATGGAAAAGCTTAGACATGAGGCCGGCGATCTCGAAAGCTAGAACGCCGACTGTAGATTTCCTGGAAGATTTGGGGATAGGGACGGAATCGAAGCTGTGAGAGATTGCAGATTTAACTTTTATAAGCCAAGTTTCAAGAGCCATGCTTAGAGTGATGATTGAAGTGAAAAAAAAGGAATAATAGAGGAATGGGAGAGATTGTTTGCAGTTGAAGTTGCAGAGTTTGAAAATGGGAAGGGAAGAAGAAGAAGGAAATGGGGATGTTGAAGAGGAGATGGGCAATACAAATAGCAAATCCCAAATGCCATGATCACTCTGCACAGAGTTTTTAGACTTTCTTTTTCAACGCTCTCTTATGGCGCGTGCTTCTGTTTAAACTTCGTTTCTGTTTTGTCTGGTACTGGATTTTGATTCCCACTTGTTTGTATGCGCGTGGAAATCTGTTCAAGTATTTTGATTTCGATTTTATTATACTTTTATTAATAAATTTAGCATGTAAAATATACAATTTATTGAGGTTTTATTAAAGAATCTTTTTTCATGAATATTTTTTGTAATGAAACTATTATTTTTACTATTTATTTGATCACTATTATATAAAATTTTATGATGCATTTTCAATGGAGATTACAATTATGATAATGGTGTCTTCCTAAAAAGTAAAGAAGTTATAAAAAGCACACTGCAAAAATTATGTGAATTGAATTCCGCAGAAAATAAATTTCGTATAATTTTGTTTGCATGAAAAGATATTGGTTTGCAAAATCGTAACATGTTTTACATAGTTTTTGCTTATATAATTTATTTTCAAAAGAGATAAATTATTATTTTTTCTTTTCATCCTTAAATAAATTCATGAAATATATGTGTGACAAAGATAAATAAGATTAATTAATAGCTAGAAAGAAATCACGAAACTACTGTTTATCCATTTTTTTTTTCTTCATTATCAAAGTGAATGAGCTAATCAAATAATTAGTGTTAATAAAATTTTATTTGTGGGAGTACCACTATATATATTTGTTGAGCGAGGTGTGAAAAATCTAGACTGTGACAAGTTTCCAAACAATATTATTTCAATAAAGATATTTTATAAGATTTTTGCTCAAATCTTGAGGAAAAATATTACAAAAATTTGACATAATAATAATTACTAATTAGAGTCATAGATTTGATATCAAGATCTCAAAAACAATGAACAAGTTATATGTAATAGATTAATGAAAGATTGACTGAGAAAAGCAATATTCATACATAATCAATGCCTTTGATAATATAAGTACCGAGAGATGGATTTGGAAAACATAATTAGCTTAATTCATGAACCACTCAAGACATGCATGCTTAGATTGTATTCATTGTAATCTTGGCCTGCATGCATGGATAGATCTTGAGTTAATGAAATGAAACCCTTTTTCATAATTTTTTCTTCCTTTTTGATTTTGGAATCACACTTCATAACCAAACATTTTATATTTAATTCTTATTATATTTTACTTAATATCATGATGTAATGTCCAAATTGAAACTTATTCGGAAATTGGAAAACACTTATGTTATATAAATCAATAAAATAAAATATCGACCTTTTTCTAAAAAATAGATTAATTAATTGTAATAAGATTTTTTACCCTTTTATTCATTCTATCGTATTGGACGGCAGATTACACTATTTTAGACCCGAAAACCACATAAATTTTTTTTTTCACTTTTCCATAAAAATGGTAAAATTAGAAATAATTAAAAGTTTATATTATATTAAATTTAAATTGAAATGTTAGGGGGAAGTGAAAAAATGTCTGTGCATGTGGGTTGCCTAACAATGACAAGCTTAGACTCATAGTTTCAATGTACTTGGCTATTCTAGTAATGCATCTAGACCACCCACAATCAATTGGCCTATTTCTTTGTGTCAATCTTTATATATATAAAGTGTTTTTTTTTTCAATTTATGCATTATGTCTAGTCGACCAATTTGCAACGGTGGTTCCACTTACATATTTAGCTTCATTACTTTTGCAGTAGAAAATAATTAATTGTGGTGTAATATTATTCATTTTGCACTTAGCTATTGTAATTTTACTAACTTTTACATCAATAGAATTGACCCCGCCCGTTCCAGTAGATTGGAGTGGAGTAATCAAACAAGAACAATGAAAAAAATGTGTAGAGAATAAAACATAAAAAGTTAAAATTTGGTTTAATAATGTTGGATATGACTACACCAAAAATCATACAAGCACAATTAAAAATGAGACACAGGCAAACAATGTGGTTGTTTCAAATAGTAAGTAGCTTGGAATCATGTAAAAAATTCTTATTGAAATACTCATCCACCATAATCAGGTGTGTAACTCGGGTCGAATTTAGATGCAACTGGATCAAAACTTTGATATATTAGATGAACAACAACAAAAATATGGGCAATACAAGATTAAGAGTGAGTGTTTGAGAACTCTTAATACCGATAATAAGCCAGGCAAGTTGCATAAAAAAATCTGAAAGCATGGAAAGATAATGGATCCAGATTTGGCAGGATATAATGAGCAAGAATTAGGGTTGACTAATTATTAATATTATGGAAACATGAGGCGTAGATTGCTCTACACTATTATATTTATACGATGCAATTAAACACATTATAACAAAATCTAATATATATTATTAATTAATACATGTATTTTAAAAAATGAGGATCGATATTTACAAGATAATCGAATGGTGCTATCCATATATGGAAAAAACAAGAAAATCATTCACACCGCATGCTCATTTCTCATTTGTTTGCTTGTTCTCTCTTTTTATATTTTTTAACTCGTAGGTTTGATAAGTATCTAATATCATGGCCTCAAAAGATTTCTATTAACTTTAATATACTTCATAAAAAAAGAGCAATTTGTACCATAGCAAATCAAGATAAAATTCCAAGTAATATGGTAATTTTTCTTGTTAAGCGAAATCTATAGATCTAAATTTTTCCGAAGACGAAGATATCATTAATGTGGTTGAAGAAAATGATGTGGATATCATTAAATTGATATAGATACATAAAAGGATGTAAGAATTGTGAGAGTGTTTTTCATTAATGTTGATTTTTAACTTATTTATAGTAAGACGTTTTTTACTTATAAAATTGAGCTGAACTTACACTGAACTGAATTAAAATGAACTACTTTTTTTTATTTCATTGTAAGTTTATAATTACGTGTAACTAAATTGAAGAGAAGTGGATTAAACTAAACTAACTTGAATTTCATTGAATTTATTTGTTGTATAAGATAATAAGGCCTAAATTTTTTTTTAATTTATTAATAAGTAATTCAAAAATTTATTAAAATTGGCTTATAAATAGGTAATAAATTATTTGGTAAAACCAACTAATTTTTAAAAGAACTAAAAATGACATGTAAATAAAAATAATTTCTTAGTAGTTATTAGTAGATCTGTTCGTCGGCCGGGTCGGGCAGGGTTTGGGCCGAGCTTGGCAAGCTTTTTATAAAAAATGTTAACCCAAGCCCATACTTTAGAACTTCAGGCTCGGGCCGGGTTTTCAAGGTAATTCTCAAGTCCGGCCCGAGCCCGTGAATATTTTTTTTATTAAAAATTCTTCTATTAAATTAAATATAAAAAATATAAAATAAACTAAAATATATTTAAACTTTAAATATAATTGCATTGTTTTCTTAAAATCTTTAATATTTGGTAAAATTTATTATAATGAAGTAAAGTAATTTAATAATATAAAATATAAAATTTTAAAATAATTATAAATTTAATGTATAAAAATATAATAAATAAATAAAATTATTCATCGGGCAGGGCTCAGGCCGGGCTTGGGTATTTATATAAAACCAAGCCCGACCCATAAAACTTCGGGCTTTGATGGGTTTGGGCTCGGGCCGGGCTTTTGAAAAAAATAAGTGCCCAAACCTGGCCCATTGAAGCGGGCTCGGGCTCGGGCCGGGCAGGTAACCCGGCTCGTGGACAGGTCTAGTTGCAATGTAGTTTTAAAAGATATCGAACCCACAGGGAAGGAACCAAGTCTAAAGACCAATAAGGAAGACAAAATAAAGAAAATAAAATAATATAAGGTTTTGGATAGGAGGGTTAGAATAAAGAATGAGTAAATATAGATATGAAATATTAGAGAATCTAAATATATAGATTTTCCCTACGAAATAAGGATAGCAGAGAAAACATGCAAGTTCAGCAAAGATGTTACGATTCACTAAACTAATCTAACAGACTCGGTTCAAAATACTCATATCTTCAATTATTCATCACAAAGCAACACATGAAATAACTTTTCTAAACCTAGCGCAAATGAATCAAGATAATTATATAAACCTGGACAACGTCAATACTATGCTTAGTACAAGTCACTCTCACATAGCCATATTTAGCAAGTTACCATTTCAAAAATGTTAGCTCACTAAACAGCATTATATCACAGATCCAGTGATTATACATGATATTGTTAACCCCGAAACTACTCTTAAAATTAACTCCAACATATATAACTTGATTAATATAAAAGACTTAACATGAAATACACATTATGACACATAGACATATCATAAACTTCGAAATGGTAAGTATAAGTAGAAAGCAAAGCAAAGCAAAGTTGTAAGGTATGCAAGTGAAAGCTAAAGTTGATCAAACTGTATCCACTCTTTAATGGGAGTCGTCAATTCCTGCAATTCTCGCGTCTGCTTTGAATTCGGTCTCGGCCTATACAAAACCTTAACTAGGATGTTATTCTTTGCCAATATCGAATAAACGAATATTGAAGAACGAAAACTTTTATTGATAAGTGACTTGCAAGTACACTTATACAACAATCGCTCGAGAATATAGAGAAATCTAGTGATCGAAACAAGGATTTGAATCACTTAAACAATTTCTCGCTAACACTTATGAACGTAGCGAATTCTCTATCTATACACACACTATACTTCACTCATGCACTCTAATGCACCCCTTGCTGGTTGAATGCCGCATGAAATTGTAAGGTTTGGAGCCGTATTTATAGAGTTTGAATGGTTGAGTCTATCCAAACGTAGAGTCGTTTCCATTGGTGAATGATTACATCATTTCATTTTGATTGGTTGAGAAGCTTTAATCTAATCCACAATGGATAGGCACCTTTTCATGATTGGTTGACTTCAGATAGGTGTCTATTCATTGGTAGTTGATGGCGGTTGATCATGCTTATCTAACGGTTGGTAGTTAAGAAGATAAAACCAGAAAACCGCCCAAGTCGCGACCGTGAATCTTTGATTGGCATAATTCTGTTATGAAGAAGAACATGTCGCGATCGTGAATGGTTGTCGTAACCATGAATTGCATTTTTCTTCAAAATTCTCCTTGTGACTTCACCGATCTTTAATAGCTTCGATCCTAAGCCAAATCTTTAAGTTCCACGTATCTTTTTGCACTTTTTTTACTCTTTTTTCATAGAATTCCACTTTTGATCATTTTACTCCCAAGATTTACCTAGTATCTGCATTTATATGAAAAACAACTACATACCACGTGAAATCTTTTATATGAAGTATAAAAATGACTTAAATTATAGTGTTTAGTGTGTAAAATTAATATGATAATAAGTGTAATTATATACTTATCAGAATGCATAAAGACTCTATAGAATGTACTGCATTTATATGTCCAAATCCCATAAGACATTGGGAATGGTTAGTAATTCCATTAGGACTTAAAAATGCACCTGCAGTTTCACAAAATAGAATGGATAGAATTTTTGAGAATTATTCAGAATTTACTGCAATATACATAGATGATATACTTGTTTTTATTATAACTGCTAAAGATCATAATAGACATCTTAGACAAGTTTTTAAGAAATTTGAAGTAAATGGTCTTATAATATCAAAGAAAAAGATAGAACTGGGAAAGACTAAGATAAATTTTTTAGGAGTTGTAATTGGAAACAGACAAATAGAATTACAACCACATATAACAAATAAGATTTTAGAAATTCCTAAGAATATAAAAGAAAAGAAACAATTACAACAAATATTAGGTTTATTGAATTATGCTAGACCTTTTATAAAAGATCTATCAAAATACTTAAAAACCATTATACTTGAAAACCAGTGAGAAAGTATTTGAGAAATTAAACTATAAAGACTATGAAATAATTAGAAATATGAAGGAAAAGGTAAAGAATTTACCTAACTAGAAATTCCGTTAGACACAAACTATTTAATAATAGAAATCGATGGATCAGCATCATGATGGTGAGCCATCTTGATTAGTAAACCACATAAGACTTCAAATAAATCAAATGAAAGAATTTGTAGATATTCTAGTGGATCCTTTAAAGAAAAAGGAGAAATTAGTACCATAGATTCAGAATTATTAGCTATATATTATGCATTAGAATCATTTGAATTCTTTATAATTGGAAAGATAGAATTAACTATTAGAACTAATTGTATTGCCATTGTTAAATAATATAATAATTTAAGGAAAGAAAAGAAGAGATCATCGTATAAAAGATGGCATAAATTAACTTCACTCTTATTACAGAAAGGTTATAAGCCACAATTAGAACATATACAGGGTGAAAATAATAAGATTGCCGATATATTATCTAGACTCTTACAATTTTCTATTATTGCAGGAAATACTAGACAGAAAGAGAAGAAGTAAATGAGAAAATCAGATATTTTATTAATAAAGACAAAGGTAAAATAACAAGATACCATGGAAATACTTTGATAACACCTACATTGGCTGCATTAATAAGTACTTCAGAAGCTCAGCTTGCCCCGAAAGATATACAATTTATAAATAGAAATCATCCTAAACCTAAGGCATTAGTATTTTCAGAAAGAATTAACTTTGCAAACTATAGAGAGACTTCATGGGCATTCAATTACCCTAAAGGAACTATACTCAATGATACAGAAAGAATACTACTAGATAATTTATGGGTAGCAGTAAAGAGAAAAGATGATAAGCACGCTATAGTAGCAATAAATGGCTTTAGCGTATACTTCACACAGAAAAATACCAATGACATAGCATATGTAGTATATAATGGTCCCCAACCAGGGATTTATAAGACATGGGAACAGGTAATACAAGTAACTACCCACAAAGACCCTAAGTACAAAAAATACTCGTCTATAAAAGAAACCTATACAGAAGTAAGGAAATACTTGAATACCTTTCATACTAGTCTTGAAATAACTAAAGAGACCATAGATATGAAAGACATATTAACCATGCAAGTAGAAACACCAGAGGATATACCAAAAGAGTTAATAAATTTAAAAAGACAAATAAATACTCTTCAAGGACAACTAATAGAAAAAGAACAAAGTGAGAATCTGTTAAATAAAAAGATTAAGGACTTAGACACTAAATTAGAACACTACAAAAATAATACGTCATACACAGGAGTTATACGTGATAAAGGAAAGACTAAGGAATATTTGATGTTAGAAAGATTAGAAATTATTCACGACAATACAGAAACTATTAAAGACTTAGTCGTAGAAATAGATAACACAACTAAAGAAGTAGAAAATGCCCAATATGATTTAGCAAATGGGCTTGAAACTATAGATTCTAAACCATTGGAAGGATGGGTCGATTGGTTTAATAAAATATTCAAACTTCCAAGGGAACTAAATTTAAGACTAGAAAGACCCATAATAAACCCTAGTAAGAGATAAAATATGGATTTTAAAGAAGCCCAGAGAATAGACATGCCTGGAGCATCAATAGAAAGCAGAGCCCAAGAAGGAAAGTCTAATGCATCAAAGGGAAATATACCACTCTAGAAGGAAGACAGCTGGAAAAAGAAAATCTGGAAGAAAGATAGCTGTGCAGTAAAGAAAATTTAGTGTAGTGGGAAAATGTCCCCACCACTATTATTATAATAATAAATAATACGTGTGAGACAAGAAAGGAGAACTCTATAAGAGGAGAGAAAAGAAATGAAATAGGTATGGTTTTCTGTAACTAAGTAGTAATAATCTATTAATATATAATAAGTTTGTAATTAGTATATAGTTTGTTTTATGTAAGCTTGTAATTATAAGATTTTAAATATTTGTGGCTGTTGTTATTTCTACAAATGGTTCTCTAATAAAATTTTATAATTAAAAGATGGAATAAGAATTTCAAAAATAAGCAAAAGGCCTTGGGAAATAGGGCAGTAGAGTTGTAAGTCTCGTTTTAAGTACCAGTTGGATGAGTTGAAGATAAAAAAATAGAAAAATCTTTCAACTTACAAAGTTTTATCAGAAGATAGGAGTAGAAATATAATTTATTTATCCAGTATTTTGAAGAATTAAAGCTTTCAAGAAAAACTAAAATGTTGAATTTTTAAAACCCTACCAAAAAACTTTATTAAGTTATCTGGAAATTTAAAAATTCTTTACTTAAGTAGTTAGAATTAATTCTTAAGTTTTTGTTTAGAAGGCTTATCTCAGGCTAATTTAGTCATGTGTGAGTATTTCCAAGTTGGGTATTTTCAACAGCTTTTCAGAAATCTTTATTAGTTTTCAAATAGCTGGAGCTAAAAGAAATACAGAAACCCACAGAAGATATAATAAAGAGATAAGAGATAAGACATAATAAACGTAAGCAATTACGCAAGCAAGTAATAATACAGACATTCTGAGAAAATAATGCTAATAGACTTAAGTTATTACGTAAGTAAGCAATAATATAAAATATCTTGAGAAGATCCGGTAAAGAATAAGTAACCGGTATACTTTATTTTTTCTGCTATAAATACAGACCAACATTTTGCTAACAACACACCAAAAATTTTCAAACAACCTGAAAACTCTTTTGCGAAAGCAGAATCTAAAAATTAGAGAACAGAAGTTGAAAAGGTAAATCCTCATACTATACAAATAAATTTTATACTTTAAATACTTTGGGATTATAAGTATCCTCTCCTCTCTAGACTGCACTATGATGTGATCTCTCTAGCTGAGTGATGAGAAATTTGTTATACATCGTTGCATACTCTGTTACATTTTATAATGAATATAATTCTAGAATTAAGAAACAATTTAGAACAAACAGAAAGACAGTTAGTAAGAATTAACATGTTATACGAATTTTATATTCGTAGATTAAATTATTACAACGAAGAACTTATAACTTATAGAAGTTCTGAAGAATTATATAATTGGTATAAATCTAGAATTTTAGACTTTATAGCTAGGAAAATACATATGAGAACTATAAAAGATAGGCTAGAAACTCAGACAAGAGACTATAATCTTGAATTAACCTCAATTATTTTATCTGAAACTGAAAATTTTAATATACGCTTTTAACTGAATATTTTAATAAACACTTTTAATTGAGGCAAAAAATTCAGAAGAACCCCCCACTCGTTTTATATATA
>CATIWQ010653871.1:0-13206 GCA_949673415.1 Euphorbia schlechtendalii
AAAAAGTCACGAAAAAATCCAAAATTGGAAAAAGTCTGGCGAGCTCGCCAGCCCTTTTTGGCGAGGCTGGGCAACCTCGCCAAAGAGTCTGGCGAGCCTCGGCAAGGCAAGCCTCGCCAGCGGACCTGGCGATGCTCGCCAGGTCGCTAGTGAGCTTGCTAGACAAACTGGAGAGCCTCGCCAGGTTTTGGCGAGGTCCGACAGAGCCCTAGTGAGCCTCTCCAACGACCTGGCGAGCCTCGCTAAGGTTTGGCGAGGTTTGCCAGACCACTGGCGTACCTCGCCAGTGACCTAGCGAGGCTCGCCAGGTCTCTAGCGAGCCTCGCTAGAGTCTGGCGAGGTTCACCAGACTGCTGAAGTACCTCGGTAGGCCCCTTGCGTTGTTCGCCAGGTCTCTAGCGAGCCGTGCCTCGCCAGATATTGACGAGGCAGGTTCTGGATCCTGTTTTCGGTGGTTTTCGAATTTTTTTAATTTTTTTTATGTATTTTTATATTTTTTAGTTAATTTTCTTAATTAATGTCCTTTTAAATTCAGAGACGAGGAAGACTCCCAAATGAAGATCATTAGACGGTCGAAAATTTTATGATTCAAGGATAAAAATCCCGAAAAGCCATCATCATTGAACGCGCGAGCTGGTACAAAATCCTGTACACACAAGCATTCCATGATTGATATAATTTAAGTTAAAACATTCCATAAATGCTTCTAGGCTTATAAAACATATAAAAAAAACATGGTATCTAAAGATTGAAGCATTACCAGTTGATGGGTTCTTTCTCTCTTTTGGTAGCGGTGTTCCCTTTGAGTAATTCGATAGCACTTCCTTAGCACAAGCTTCCAAACTAGGAGAGCCTCTACGATTGATCCACATGGATTTTGACCAACTAAAACCTTGAGGAGGAGGAACCCATCATTAGATAGTAGATGCTAGACCACTCAAAAACCAACCCGAAAATAATCCTGAAGGCTCACTTGAGAAAGAGCCTTCAACAAGAATTCTTTGATTTTTTGGAGAAACTTATCGAGGATCTCACACTACAAAGGAAGAAAAGAAGTCAAATCTAGAGAGAAAATATCAGCTTAAAGCTATTTCTCATTTTTTGTTGAGTAAATAAAGAGAGGAACTGGGGCCTATTTATAGGGAAAAGGGGGAGTGTTATACAACCCCTCAATAACTAGATGGGATGGGATACATCCCATCCCATCTTATCAAGTCAGTGGCACTGGTCAGGGGGAAGGGGTTGCAAGGGAAGCCCTAGCGGGCTTCCCTTGCTTTACCGCAAGCATTAATGGGCTTCCCTTGCTTTACCGCAAGCCCAAGCTAACGAATCGCGCTACCAGGCTTGATTGCAAGCTGGCGCAAGCGCTGCCATGAGTAACGCTTATAGCACGTGCGCTCGCTGGGCACCCACACGAGCCCCACCTTTAACAACCCGTGTTCTTTTGAGGCCCACTCGCAATGAGAAAAATTCCCTTACTCGCTTAGATGTAATTTTCCCTATTTCCTCTTTAATCCTTTTAATAATTAATTCGGTTCAACCAATTAATAATTCTTCTCATTGATTCGATGACTTTATATTTGATACAAACCTAGTCTATAGGTTCTTTACTAAGTTCGATAAAGACCTATAGTGTGTGATTCATAGGATCCTAAAGTATAGAGCTGCAAGAGGTTAACCTAAACTTGGCTTCCCATCCAGAAACCTTTAGGCTCAGTGTTCCAGACTTATATGGAATGTGATAGCTCTAGAAAATCAAATGGGCTTTCTAGCAAAGGAGAATGACCCCTTGATAGTTGAAATGTCATGTGCTTGTGAGTTGATCCGGTTCTGCAGTAGTAACCAATACATTACTCTCCTTCCATCAGGTTAAGTACCATCTAGTTTATTGAGCTTTGATTAAGTTTTAACTCATGTAATAGTCGTAGCTATCCTAGAATTAGACTTGTTCACGAAGAAAACCACTTAGCCATTATGTATCAAGATTGACTAGAAACCCATTCTATCAGTCTTATACTCTGATCAGAGGTTTATGAGTGTGTCACTTAAACAAGGGGCCTAAGGTACATCTCCCATTATATCATTACATCATTATATCAGGAGCAATGGATCCCATCTTGACTATACAACTTACCATATGTGATCATTGCTATACCCGTAATCACTCATGTCATCTTGATCACCAGGGTATGAATAAGTATGACCCAAAGTATAGTAACTCCTACAGAAGGTAACCGATATCTTAGGTCTAAGGATACTTGTACTGCTACTGCAATAAGATATGGCACCAACACATGGATAGTTATTTCTGAGTGTCTGTTTTACAGTGGTCTCCAATGTATTACCCGAATACATTCATGTGTTAACTCAAGGTACCACCTTCAGCTCGTAAGATTGGTTGTTTGGATCTAATCCAAGGAGTAAGCCTACAAATACTTGCCTATCCATTCCATTGATGTCCAACCTCAATGAAACTATGACTAGGGGTATTTAAACTATTCATAGTAACACGTATGTGCAGTTCTCACACTACATAGTTCCCACTATGTCCACGCACTTTTACGCTATGCAGTAATCATAAACTTTATCTTATCAATGTTCATATACGTATTGAATATTATACATATATGATACCAGTGACATATATTATACCTATCACAATCATGACTTATCATTCTTCACAAATAGTCAATTACCAACTTATATTCACGATCATGACATGTATGTCATGCTTGCGAATCATGAGGGGTTTGGGCGACTCTTCTCAACTTCTAATTGCCAGTTAAGAAAGATCAGCCGCCATCAAATATTAGATGAAGGGACACCTTTTAGAGATAATACAACCACAAAAAGGTGCCTATCCATTGAAGATAAGGATGAAATCTTGCATCCAATCACATTGAAGATGATGTAACCCTTCACCAATGGACATGACTATTCGTTTGGATACATGCAACCTTTCACACTCTATAAATAGAGGTTCAAATCAACCATTTCGTGAAATGTATGATGTTAGATGTGTGTAGAGTGTGGTGAAGGCCGATGGTGTGAGATAATATATAGAGAGTGAATGTTATACAGATTTCGCTAAGTTCAAAGTGTTAGAGAGAAAAATGTATAAGTGATTCGATTCTTGTTTCAATCACTAGATTTCCCCACAAATTCGAGCGATTGTTGTATGAGTGTAATTGAAAAGCACTTAGCAATAAAAGTTTCTATTCTTCAACATTCATTTGTTCGATATTCACAAAGAATAGCATCCTAACGAAGGTTCTGTACGAGTCGAGACCGAATTCAAAGTAGACGCAGGAATTACGAGAATTGACAACTCCCATTAAAGAGTGGATACAATTTGGTCAACTTTAGCTTTCACTTGCATACTTTACAACTTTACTTTGTTTTCTACTTATACTTTCTAATTCGAAGTTTATGATATGTCTATGTTTCATAACGAGTATTTCATCTTGCATCACTTATATTAATGAAGTTATATGCTTTCAAGTTGACTTTAAGAGTACTTTCGGGGTTAACAAGATTGTGTATAATCACTGGATCTATGATTAAAATGCTGTTTAGTGAGCCAACATTTTTTGAGTGGTAACTTGCTAAATATGGCTATGTGAGAGAGACCCATACTAAGCATAGTATTATTGTTATCCAGGTTTTTATAAGTGTCATAATTCGTTTACCTTAGATTTAGAAAAGTCATTTCATGTGTTGCTCTGTGGTGAATTATAAGAAATTTGGGCATCTAGAATCGAGTTTCTTGAAGTTATCTAATGCATAAACCATTCTTGATTATTTTGCATATTTTACTCCACTATACTTATTCTTAGAGAATATTTATATGCTTTTCATCTTCTCTAATCTGTTCATGCATCTATCCATTCATCTGTCTACCATCCAAAAACTTCAACTTAGTTTATTTTCTTTTGTTCCATAACTCTAGTTGATCCTTAGAACCAAATTCCTTCAATGTGGGATTGATATCTTTTAAAACTACATAGTAACTATGTACTTACAGTTATCATCATTTTTCTATTTGATAAGCGGTACTGACAACACCTATTCATAGTTAGAACTTTTATATTATCAGTAGAAAACTGGAAAACAATAACCAACAAGCTGCCTTAAATCTTTTCAAACTCTTCAAAGTAGAGAGATTTATTTGGTAAACTAATGTGTTATTCAAATTCAGGCAATTTTACCTTGGGTTTGGAGCACAAGCCCGCCAATTCTTGAGCAAGTAGCAATTTTCTTACTTCTCCATCTAACTCAGCATTGGTTTTGGTCACTGAGAATTTCTTCCTTGGAAACTCTCTAATCTCTGCCAAGATAGATGAGTCAACCAAGTCCTCATAAACTAGCTCTTTGCTGGGTTCAGATACATCTTGGGTTATAAAATTTACCTCAGTGTTCAAACCACTTACTTTTCTATGCTGAGCGAAGTTCTCAGTGTTAGGAACTTCTCTAACTAGAGGGGCATAGGTTAGGTTTGAAGAAGGGGTAGGTTCAAAAAATTTACATTTGAAAGAGTAGGGGGAATGGTTTTCTTTAGTGGAATAGAAGGCACAAAGGATGTATAAGAAATAGTTTAAGTTTCAGTTTGTATAGGAGAAGACGAGGTAGGAGAATTATTTACTGGTGAAGGGTTAGTATAAAAAGAATCGTGACTTTTTGTAGGAGAGGAAATATGAATGGGAGAATATTTGTTATTAACAAGGGATGAAGAAATATGAATGGGAGAATGTACAGTATTTGAATGAGGAGGAGAATTTACAATCTGTGTTTTAGTATCTACAAAGTAGACATTGGAGGTTTTGGAGAATTTACATGAGAAGTGGTTTGAAGATTTATAGAAGAAATGGGGGTAGGATTTATAGGAACCTCTGGTTTAGCTATTTGGCCCAAGGATGGACTTGCTTGAGGTCGCTTAACTGAGTAGAAGGTTCCTTGGTTTGAGTGAAAGAGGGTAAGGGGATGTTGGAATCAGGAAGATCAGACTCTTCCTGATGGAGAGAAAAGGTTTCTCCAACATCTTCCTCGCTACTCACTACCTGCACATTCTTTTACAGCCGCCTGTTGGTGATAGAACGCTTGCACTGAGGGCCCTTAACTTTCGTAAAAACTTCTTGAACTTCAGCAACATCATTAGGACATAAAGTTTCCTCGTCTCTAGACTTCTTGGCCTTACCCTACTCCTCAGTTTCTTCTAAGAATACCATTTTACGCTTTCTTTGGCATAGGGACTCATAAGCTGCAATCGCATCTTCTTTTTCTTTGCCTACTTCTCAGCATGAAGCTTGGCCCTCGCTTCTCTTTGGATGCGGGTTTTATCCTTAATCTCCCTCCTTTGATGCTAAGGCTGAGTAGGGGCCTCATCAGCTTTGGATTTTACATGGCTCTTCTCCTTAGCCTTAGAGGAAGTAGCCTTCTTCTTGGGAGAGGAGGCGGTGGTGGTGACTTGCTCCAGGGTGCTAGATATGGGAAGTTGATTCGAGTCATCGCTATCCTCGAAGTCCACCATGAAGCCATCTTCTTCCTCCTTTGGGATGTCCACTGGTATTACTATTGGTATGCACTTAAGCTTGTGCTTTTGTTGTGCCTTGTTGTACCTAGTATGTACCTGGTTGTGAACTAGTTTGCTAAAGTGAGACATGTCGAATCTCTTCTTCACAAGCAAAATTGTGTCACTAGACTCCCCTAAAAATTGAGCGATGTCCACTTTCGTCGCCCTCATCAATTCAGTTATGAGGTAACCATAATGATAAATAGTAGTCAGCTTTGTTAAATGGTGAAGAATCACAACTGACCAGTTAATCTTCTTACCCTCTACCATATGGTAGACTACACACCTCTCAAAGTAGGTGCAGCTAGTCACATACCTAATTTTTGGTAGCAATAGCTTTACCACCAGCTCATGGTAAGCCCTAGCGATCTAGGTCATTCTACTTACTGCAATCTCCCCTGACACATAGTTAGAGGGGGGCTCCCAATCCTCTGGAATGACTATGACATCCTCATTGCCAATGTTGCATAGTTGAGTGCCTCTATTATGCATGTTCAAAATGCTCCCTATTATCCGTGATTAAATAAGAGTTGATTTACCCCCCACACTCCATCATCAGTACATCATTAAACCCTTGAATGGTGTAGAGGTTGGAGTAGAATACTATGATGAGTCCTATGATGGCTGGTCCTTCCATCTTTAGGAAGGAGCTGAGGTGTTACTACTTAATGATTCAGTGCATAATCTTTTTCTTCAGCAACCCTTCATAATCTACCTCATAGACCAGACCAAATTCTAGATCATCAACCTAATCCACCTTAGTGAAAAGGGTGCCTTCTTCTAGGGTCAACTTCTCAATCCTTCCCATAACATTCACTACGATTTTCAATAAAGTGGTGGTACGAAGCCTGAAGGTTGTTCTGGTAATCGCCATTTGAGAGTGGTTTGAAGGTATTTGAGAGAGGTTTGAAAATTAGGGTTCAATTGCTTTTGGATTCAAAATAATAGAATGCAAGTGAAACTTCTCTCTTCAACTGTTCAACTTATATAGGCAACAACATCTCTCAGGGGTACGTGGCGCTTTCATAATTCCTGATGAAAATTAATGCTGAGATTGGCAAGAGATTAACTGCCTCAGTAAAATAGTGAGTTTTTATAAAAATGGTTCCTCTTCAAACGCATATCTTTTTGAAAATGTGGAGCTTAAATTTAATCGCGAAACTGTTTCTCACGTCATTACTTTAAAAGTTAGACTATGTTATCCACGTGTCTTCTCAATGCTTGATTTCTAACACTTAGCCAAACTTTTGAAATTTTAATTTTCCTTCTTCTTCAACGTGGATTTGCCATTCCTAACAACTACCATAGAATACAGAATTACTCCTTTGGTAGTGGCTTGGTGAAGATATCAGCACGCTGTTACTCTAAAGGAACATACTCTAGCTTGACATCTCCTCTTAGCACGTGATCTCCAATGAAGTGATGTCTGATATTGACATTCTTCATCCTGCCATGCTAAAATGGATTTTTGGATAGGTCAATTGCGCTCTTATTATCACACATAACTTCAAGACAATTTAACTTTATACCATAATCTTCCAGTTGCTACTTAATTCATAAAAGTTGTGCTACACAACTTCCTGCGGTTATGTACTCAACTTCTATTGTACTCAGCGGGATAGAAGTTTGCTTCTTGCTATACCACGAGACAAGACATTATCCATGAAAATGACATCCTCCTATTGTACTTTTTCTATTGAGTTTGTCTCTACCATAATCACCATTTGTGAAACTGCTAGGAGTGAAATATGAGCTGTTAGGATACCATAGACCTACTTCAATCATGCCTTGCAAGTACTTGAGAATTCTCTTAACGATTGCTAAGTGAGATTCTCTAAGATAAGCTTGATAATGAGCACAATAACACACAGCATATTGAATGTCAAGCCTACTAGCTATGAGTTAAAGAAGAGAGTCAATAATTCCTCTATAGAACTTGTTGTCCATAGGTTTACCAGCTTCATCTTTACTCAGAATAGTATCATTGGCAATGGGAGAGGATATTGGCTTCAAATGCTCCATGTCAAACTTCTTTAGGACTTCTCTTGCATACTTAGCTTGATTGATGAAAATCCTATCATCAGTCTCCTTGATTTGAAGACCAAGGAAAAAGTTGAGATCTCCCATCATGAACATTTTAAACTCGCTTTTCATTTGCTTGCTAAACTCCTTGCACAGCTTCCCATCAGTTGCTCTGAATATGATATCATCAACATATAACTGGACTAGCAACACATCTTCTTTTCTTTACTTGATAAATAGAGTCGTATATGCTTTCCTTCTTTCATGGCCTTTGCTAATCAAGAAACTTGTTAGCATCTCATACCAAACTCTAGGAATTGGCTTCAATCCATAGAGAGATATTTTCAATTTGTAAACATGCTCAAGATTCTTCGGATCTTAAAAACCAAGAGGCTGGTGGAGATACACTTCTTCTTGAATTAATCCATTCAAGAATGCACTCTTCACATCCATTTGAAATAATTTGACATTCATATGAGATGTGAAAGCACACAGAATTTGAATTACTTTAAGCCAGGCTACTGGAGCATAAGTCTCTTTATAATCGATGCCTTCTTGCTGATTGTAGCCTTGCACAACAAGCCTAACTTTGTTTCTGATAGCATATCCATCTTCATCAAGCTTGTTCTTGAAAACCCATTTGTACTAATGATTGATTTCCCTTTAGGCTTAGGAGCTAGATTCCAAACATCATTACACTTGAACTGATCTAGCTCCTCTTGCATTGCGATCATCCAATAATCATCTCCTTCTACATCTTCAAACTTCTTAGGTTCAATCAATGAAATGAAGGCTGGATGTCTCATCATTCTGCTGAGCTAACCTCGTGTTATCACTGGATTATAAACATCATCAATTGTGCTATCTAGCAGATGGTTGCTATGAACTCTAATCTCTCTTGGAAGACTCGAATCAACTGTTGGAGGATTGACAATGGGTTGTTGAGGTCGAGGTTGATCTTCGCCATCGTTGAAGTTGATTGAAAGATCATCATCATCTTTGACTTCCTCAGCATCAGGTTCTTGCACTGGGTTGGGCAGCACAAAGAGTGGCATATTGAGTGGATCTGCTTGCTGGGGTACTCCTTCATCTTCATCAGATGGAAGATTATCTGCATTGTTAGTTTCATCGAACTTTACATGCATAGACTCCTCTAATAGGCTAGTTCCTTTGACATATATTCTATATGCCCTACTGTTAGTTGAGTATCCAAGAGAGATACCTTCATCTGACTTAGGATAAAACTTACCTAGTTCCTCCTTGGTGTTAAGAATAAAGCACCTACAGCCAAATGATTTGAGATGACCAATCTTAGGCTTGCGCCCTCTCCAAAGTTCATAGGGTGGTTTCTCTAGAATTGGGTGAATTAAAACATGATTCATGATATAACACGCTATGTTAATAGCTTCTCCCTAAAATTACTTTGGTAGATTGTTATCACTCATCATGGATCGAGCCATTTCAACTATGGTTCTATTCTTCCTTTCTACAACCCCATTTTGTTGAGGCGTATAGGGAGAAGAGAAGTTATGGTCAATTCCATGCACTGAACAGAATTCTTCGAAATGAAAATTCTAGAATTCACATCCATGATCACTTTGAATTCTACTGATTTTAGATCCTATTTCGTTCATTATCTGGTTACTAAGCTTGACAAAAGATTCATATGTCTCGTCTTTGCTACTCAGAAAGACTACCCAAGTGAATGTCGTGAAGCCATCCACAACCACCAGTGAAAATCTCTTACCATCCATGCTTATAGGCTGAACTGGGTCGAAAAGATCTAGGTGGAGGAGCTCGAATGGTTGCTTAGTCACTACGTGATTTATTGACTTAAAAGATTTCTTAACTTTCTTACTTAGCTTGCAAGTTGAGTATAATTTATCTTTCTCAAAGCTGATGTTGGGTAAACCCATAACTAATTGCTTTTTGGCTAGAATGTTCATATTTATATGACCCAACCTTTTGTGCCAAAACCACAAATTATCCTCCTTAGATACAAGACACACATTAGTGCTACCTGGGGATAAATCAATCATATATACATTATTGATTCGAGGAGCAATGAGAATAATAGAATCAGTCTTACAATCAATTACTGAATAGCCTTCCGAGTCAAATGTAACCTTTCTACCTTTGTCATAAACTTGGGATACAATAAGCAAGGTGAACTTTAGACATTTGACTAGAGAAACCTCTTCGATTGAAGAAGAGACACCAACGGTACCACAACCTACAATCGTGGCTTTTTGGTTATCTCCAAAATTGACACTTCCATTTCTTTTGTGCTCGAATGAGATGAACTGGCTTTCATCTCCCATCATATACCTTGAGCATCCGCTATCCAAATACAACATTCAAGAGTCATCAACGGATCTAAGGCTCACCTGCAAAACAATTACATTTTCTTGGGTACCCATGCCTTCGAGCTGGGTCCTCCCTTTTTACCAGTGCTTAAATTACTCAAGTCGTACTCATCATAATAACCATTTTTATTCCTACACATTACTGTGACATGTCCATCTTTTCCGCAAAAACCACACGCCATTTTTACTTTGGGCTGACTCAATTTTTTTTCTTTTGAAGGAATGCTTCCTCTTAGAATTGCGAGTTTGGTTACTTGGAGGTTGACTGTTGGTTGGAAGAGGATCCTGCTTCTTCTTTAAAGCTGTTACCTCAACAGTCAACTCATATAATTGCTTAGTGAGCTTGCTATTAGCACAAGATTTTGTATTAGCTGGCGCATTCAATGATGACGGCTTTTCAAGATTTTTAACCTTGAATCACACAATTTTCGAACATCCGATGATCTTCAAATGGGAGCTCTTCTTGTTAAAAATAATATTTTGGGCCCTGAATATATGTTTAGGACCGTAAGAAAATATTTAAAGGCCTCAATGAAAATCTAAAAGCTTAAAATATTTAAAAAGACATGAATAATGTTTAAGGTCCAAAATAATTTAATTCGATTATTTGAAAATTTAGGTATATATAAATTTGTATATATATACATAAATATATATATAATATTTAAAAAAATTAAAAAATAAAATAAAATACTAATCATGGCCCGAGAGAAATCCTAAATCGCCAATTTTGGCGAGCCCACTTCCTCTTTATGGGGTCCTTTTTTGGATTTTAGGGGATCAAAAAATTACCGAAAAAAATTATTTTTTCTTCGAAGAAATTCCAAAAAATATTTTTCTTTTTATCGACCAAAAATTTATTATTTTGATAAAATAATTCTGATTTTCTTGCATCTCTCTTAGAAATTTTTTTATTATTTTTGAATCCAAAACACATTTGGACTCTAAACTTTATTATTTTCAAACCAATTTTTCCACATTCTTTCTCAAAAATCCTTCAGATATTCTCGGTCCTAAAATAAATTTAGAGTTCGAGTCTAAATATTTTTAGGATTAAAATAATACATTTTCACCAATTAAATCAAAACGAACGAGGAGCACTCCCAAAGATCAAGCGGATTTGTCGACGTGAATTTGCAACAAAAGGGTAAGCCTCTAAGTTACTAGATTTGTTTTTTCATGTTTATTATATTTTTATATTTATTTTTCTTTTCTCCTAAATACGTAGACGAACTCAATTTTCATCATTGACCTAGGATTTATTTTATTCCTTTACATTTTGTTAACATTTTTATTTATTTATTTAATTTTCATTATTTTATAATGTAACAGGAATAAAAATTATTCCCGAATAAAAGACCTCACCTTTTGCCATGCGATCATTTCACTAAATAAAAATTACTAACATATTAATAAAAATGAATTGTCTTATTTCTAAATAAGAAGTTTTCAATCGTCGATATTTTAATTAGGCCAGATGGGCCTCGTCAAAATTAAATCGAGCATACGTGTAAATATTCATGTTGTGCAATATGCCCTGTACTAACTTTTATGGTTGCAGGTTAGATGTATGCCTAGGTTTTATTTTCCTTCAGGTATTGCAAATATATTTAGGGAATTTGTAATTAATAGATTAGGTGGGAGGTTGCATCCCCCGAGTTTTGTAATTTATTAATATATTTTTCTGCATTTATTTACTGCTTTATGTATGGATTTACTACTTTCCGCATGCATGTTGAATCATACACTATAAACTCGAAAATGAAATAAGTGCGAATATGCACATTTAAGAAATATGGTTTTCTATAGATGTAATATAATGTGATCTAATAAGAAATAAGCAACTTATCCAGAAACCGAATCTCTATGTCTTAGTGGATCATCCCCTAGAAGTTAAGCCTCACAGGACTCTAATTACTGAAAAGAGCTAATCTAAGTGGCGACTATACACTAAGAGATGGTGAATTCGGGTTTTGACCAATCTAAAAATGTTTTCGCTTTCTCTAATCAAACCTTCTGTGTCCCTGACCCGGTACTATTTTCATTTTCACTTAAACACCCTGATGGACCATACCTCTCATCTCAGTGCTCTCTCAGCCCATCGCTCCATGTCGTTCGCTCACAGTGGCGACTCCGCTGGGGATTTTTCTAAAAACTTGTTTTTAAAAGGTTTTAGATTTTGGATAAATTTCAAAAATTACTGATCACATTATTCCGTATTTTCTTAATTATAACATATTCATAAATTCGGATTGTAATAAAGGGGATTAGCCCGTCAGTTTAAGGTACCCTATTACCGCAAAGCTTTCTCTTATACTAATATGCCTCCCTAAGAAAAGATAGTACTTGAGCGGGTGGAGCACTTGATGCCATATCACATGTACCTCCCTCGTTAAAACCCATTTGTGGAGAGGCTTGGAGTGTATTTTAGTGCAATAAGAACCTTTTACATCAACAACCTATTTATGAACCTCAAGTAAATAAACCATAGGCATTTTCCCTAGGGTGTTACCCAACAAACGACCATGCAATATATTTTTCTTGCAGGTGCGCTCCTTAATATCCTCATGGTACTAAGATGAACCAAACTTAGGACAGAGACATGCCAAGAACCCTACACGCGGGAGTTGTATGGTTGGAAGTTTGGACGTTGCATGCTATGTTCTATTTGTTTACTACTTTAAATTTTTCAATGTACAAATGTCATGCTAACTACGAATCTTAGTGCAGACACTTGAACGCACACACTCATAATGTTAAAATGATGTAACATAGCATCTTCATCATCATGATGCCAAATTGGCACCACATATTTAAGAT
Source organism: Euphorbia schlechtendalii (assembly GCA_949673415.1). Classification (NCBI taxonomy): domain Eukaryota; kingdom Viridiplantae; phylum Streptophyta; class Magnoliopsida; order Malpighiales; family Euphorbiaceae; genus Euphorbia; species Euphorbia schlechtendalii. Next base: position 12,778 of record CATIWQ010653871.1, read on the forward strand.
TAATCGCAATCGAGATCGTGTAACCCTAGGATAACATAAAAGCACTTAGAAACATCACTCACCCCTTTTCAGTGAGATGTCCACTTGACATCCTGCTATTAGCCTATACAATACAAAATACCTTTCTTTTACGGCATGATGTCCACTTGACATCTAACATGTAGCCCACAAGGGGCAATAATATATCCCACACATCTTCTTTGAGATATCCACTCGACGTCCAACATATAGCCCACACGGGGAAATCACACATACCGCATAGCCTAAACAGGGTAAATATCTACCCAAACCATTTTCCCCACATCAGGTGATGTCCTTGCTAACATCCGAACTTACGCCTACATGGGGCAAAGTTATTTCAAAAACCTTACATTACCAATCCTCAAGGGTATACACCTTATACCTGAACCATTCGCTCACACGGGGCAA
>CATIWQ010653887.1:0-14276 GCA_949673415.1 Euphorbia schlechtendalii
ACCCTCACATCTTCTAACTTCTCACCGTTTCTCTTTAATTGATTAGAGACGGCTGCTACTCTTGAAAAATAATCTGAAATGGACTCGGATGCTTTCATGTGTAAGGATTCAAACTCACCTCTTAGAGTTCGGAGACGCACCTTTTTCACTTTCTCAACTCCTTTGTATGACGTTTGCAACTTCTCTCATGCTTGCTTAGTGGATATTGCATTTGAGATCTTCTCAAAACCATCGTCATCTAAGGCTTGATAGATTAGGAAGAGAGCTTTCTTGTCTCTCTTTCGAGAATCCTTCAAACTTGTTGCTTGATTGGGTGTAAGAGTGGCTTCATTTTCTGGCTTGTTGAAGCCTTTCTCTACGATATCCCAAACATCATGCGCACCGAGAAGAGCCTTCATTTTGATACTCTAGTTGTCATAGTTGTTGTTGTTGAGTGTTGGAACTTGGAACTATGCCACTCCATTCGCCATATTACTCAAATAGCTTCTCTAGGAGTACACGGGCTATTGCGACACTTTCTTGAGTCTTATGCAACACTTTGTGCTTTGGAAAAGCCTTCTGACGGATTTCTGCAAGAGATTGATTTCCCTTGCAACCTGCAGATTTTCGACGAATTCTGCAAGAGATTGTTTTTCCCTTGCAACCTACAGATTTTTTGACGGATTCAGCAAGGAAATAGCAACGGAATTATATTCCCTTGCAAACTGAAGATTTCTTTGAACTTTGTTTTTTTTGCACTTGGAAATGAATTTTTTTAGGAAGCGAAATTGAGCTTTGAACCTAGCTCTAGTACCACTTTGTTGGAAATATAACACTCAAGAAAACAATTTTGATTAAACTCAAAGAAAATATTACAAGAATACTCACTCAAATATAACACTACAACTCACTCTTATTTTTTTCTTCTTTTCTCTCTTAAGAAGTTCTTACTCTACTTGATGATAAACAACTAAACAACTCACATATTTATAGATGAATGATACAACTCCCAACTAACACATTTATTAACCACAACATCCATCTAACCACAACTCCTAACTAAAACAATTAATAGCTAACTAATTTAGTTGCATTTAAAGACCTCCAAATTGGTTGTAATTAATAGCCTCCAAATTAGTTTGGATTTTTTCTTAATTGGATCAAGTTTATAATCTAGCATTAACTCCCACCTCCGCCTGCAATATGCCAAATATAATTGCAAGTCAAAACCAGAACAATATGATGAATAAAAATAACTCACTAATATAAAAGAGATACCTGAGTAGACTTTTTACCCTTTTTGGAAAGGTGCTCGGAAAAGATTCCCACTCTTAGTAGTCCCCTTAGTGGTCTCTTTCATAATCGTTTAGTTACATACCTAGGGGGTAGTCTTTATATTAATCAGCTTCTTCCTGTTGTTCTACATGACCATCTTCTTGGTATCTAAGAGTTGCGATTGAAGTTCAATAGGTGAAGACATGCCTATAAACCAATTTAAAAAGAAAAAGGCAAGTAAGTACTAGTGGGAGGTTTGGGACCATCAATATATATCAGTTCTCTAGTTTCTTGGTTTTGAGCCAAGAGATGGTGACCCGTAATCGATGCCCATGTGGTTGCATTAAGATGCCATGTATAATGCTCTAGATTCTTGAAGAAATTCACCCTAAAATCACTCACATGATGAGCCTTGGTAGCTAGATTAGTTTGTTTTTCGATCGACCAATATGTAGGAAATATAGGATGATTCTTATCCACTCGGATACAGAAGCAAGACTCCTTAAAGTTGTGCTTTGAGGAAAGATGATCGTCAAATCTATAAAAGCCTAAGCATGTTCGATGAGTGAATTGGTAGTGATCATCACCTTTATTCTTCTTGATACTACATAACTTTTAGAAGAATGTGGCACTAAAGTTTAAGCCAACATCCAACCATAGTTGATGATGGCCTACAAGGTCAGCCCAAGCATTGGGCTGAAGTTTAGCTGGACAAATGCTCCAAGTCCAAAGAATCTCCACAACTAACTCAAGAAGAGGATACCTGAAGTTGCTTCTCATTATATGCATAAAGACATTGAAATACCCATTCGGTGGGGCGTTCACTCAGTGATTTTGAGAAGTTAGAATGACGAGTCACTTTTGTAGCCAAGGAAACATGACTACTTCGTGTTCAATATGCAATTCATACACCATTGACACCATATCTTCCAGGGGGGAATCATGATCGTTCCCCCCTGGAAGATACAGTGTCAACGAAGAACCAATATTTTTGAAATGTAGAGAAGAACCATTACCTAAGAGAACTTCTTCAGGACTCGTATATTTCGAATGAAGGTTCAAGTGGCCCAAGTCCGACGCCACGTGATGAGCTACGTCATTATCCATAATCCAACTCGAAGAGTTAAATGGAGTAACTGCTATGTGATAGGAGGCTGGTTGGATGTTATGGTAGTGGAGGATCTTGGTGTTGGGAATTGTCATGACATGTTGCTAAACCCTTGGCAGTTATGACATCGAAACCTAGAAATATCAACCGGGGCTGGGTAAGAATGGCGGCTATACCCGTTTGCGTCCTAGGGAGGTACTCCAAAAACCGAGGGCTAATGTGGGTGTTGTTTCCTTGAGTTAGAAGGCTCAGATGAAGGTCGGAACTATCCTGGACCACGTCCCCTACCCCTACCACTGCTGGAAGTTGACCGAGCAATGTAGTGCTCATCAGGGGCGTTGATGTCATCAATCAGTGATCTATCTCACTAAAGATGCCTCTCTTTAATTAGTAAAATACTACCAAGTCGTCAAAGCTAATCGTACGTGTAGTATAAGCAAACGTTCTACAAACATCATGAAGAGGGCCACGAAGGCCATCCAAAATCATATCAGCCAAATCATCATTACCAATTGGGTTTTGTAACGCAAATAAACGATCTGAAATTGACTTTGTACGTTGCATATATTCACTAACCGTTTCAGAATTCTACTTAACGAGGGATTGCAATTGTTGTTTGAGCTCTCGGGATTGAGCTTCGGAGCCTAAGGGATAGTCTTGTTCGAGTTTCAGCCAGACCTCTCTGGCAGCCCAAATTCCGATTACTCGGGGCAGAATGGAAGGTGTAATGGAGCTGTCAATCAAGGACAAGACTTGTTGATCCTGAGAGAACCACTTCTGATATGCAGGGTTCAATTGATTCTCCGGCGTTCGAGTAGTAGGGGCGGTGGTAGTGCCATCGATTTGAGAGAACAAACCACTTCCAACAATAATCATGCTCATGATCATTCACCACAATACAAAGTTAAACGAATCTAGTTTAATTGGCATCTGATGGGAGATATACCTGCTACCAGGTGAATCAATAGACGAGGTGGCAGATGAAGAAAAAGTCGTCGAAAGAGTTCTAGTCGTGGCCATCATGAACGGATGAAAGGAAAACAGCGATGGATTAGAGAAACAACAAGAAACCACACGGGATGGCTGGAAGAAGAAAAAAAATAGAAGACAGGGAAGGATATTTCAGCTCGATACCATGATAGAACGACTGTAATTCAGAGTTTGGGGAACTCAACTCAATTGAGAGAGTGATTTCAATTCAAATATATACTAGGTTTCCGGATTCAAATTACAATATAACCCTCAACTATATTTAATACATTCAACAAATATAATCAGTATATATTCTGTCAAACAGAACAATATTTAATATCAGAAGAAAATAGATTGCAAATCTTTACTTTTAATTTACTTGAGAATTGCATACTCAATTAAACAAAAGCAAGATAAAAAAAATAAAAACAACCAAAGAAAAATAACGGGAAATTCTTGCAGATTATTAACAAAAAAATATATTTAAATAACAACTCAATTTCAGGAAATAACTTTTTTTCATTCAAAGTTGAGACCAAGAAATAAAGACTCAATTTTATTACTCCCTTCGTCTACTAAATATTGTCTTCTATTTAATTCACAGTTTTTAAGATAACAATTAACCGAATGAGGTGATTTACTAACTTACCCTTTCATAAATGTCCTACTCTATTTACAAAACTTCATTGATATGTTTATGTATTGATTCCTATAGTCTTCTCATCTTGTTATTGGAGATTAATATATGGTTATCTTAATAAATTAATAGAAGTAGGAATAGAAAACTTAGAGAAAAAGCACATTGAAAATAAAAAATGAAATAAAAAAGAGACATCAAAATCTCCCTAAAACAACAATATTTAATAGATGGAGGGAGCAATAAAAACAATTTTATCCGGGCTATATTTTATCAATTTCAGGAACTAGCTAACATCTGACTCAATAAAAACAGCAGACCAAGTCAATTTGAATCAACTCTCAACAAAAAAGCCAGTTTACCGTGATTGTGTACATTAACTTTTCATTTAAAAGCTCATCTATAAATTGTGTTCTATCAAAAAATCCTGAGCTTGGAGCTCTTCTTTCAATATGTGACCATAATTTGCAAATTCAATCTGGAAATTTGGGATATTTTTTCTATCCATCCATCAAATTCACTATGGATATCAAAATTAGGTTATACTGTTTTTCTAGATGCAAATGTGTTTAGATGATCAATGAAATTCAAGAGCTAAGTCCTTCAATAAAGAATTGAACAAAAATAGAGAATAATACTCCATTAAAATACACATGAAGAATGAAGTAAGAGAAGTGTTAGAAAAGGGATATTAGTGCACGGTAGGATAGTAATTTAAATAAACAGCTTTTTAGGGTACACTAGGAAATATACACAGGGAGTTAATGGTGGATACTCGGAAGCCGATTTAGATTGAGCGTAGCCTGTGGGAGCTGAAGCTCTGGGTTTGTTACTTTTGTTAGAATTCTTGTGAAAGTTTTTTAATTTCCATTTTGGGTTGTCTTCCTTGTTTGGGTAATACAAATTCTTGTTACTGTTTGATTTGAGATATTATATTGGTAATCTATCATTTGGTCCAACCTTCTGGATGACTAAGAACACTGATGATATGGATCATAATATCCACAGCAAGTTCAATTCAACTTATGCGAAACTTTGGGGAATGAAAAAGCAGATTTTAGTCATGCAGAAGGAAGTAGCTAACTTACCACAAGAGGCCAAGAATTTAAGGCAAGAAATGGCGAACCAAAGTCGTAATAATGGCCGTCTTCAACAGTCCAGATGAGATTTCTCACTTATGAAGCAGATTAGTAAAAGGCTTTACGAAGAAGAAAACTTTTTAAAAAATGCAAGAATTAAAGAACGACGAGATTTGAGAGCAGCTTAGGTCGGAAGAACGGCGATGCCTAAAGTGGAGCAACTCTAGTGAAGGAAACAAGCATATAGGTTGACTTTTAGCCCAGCAACTTAAAGAAGCCCAATTACATTCAGATTTTTTTATCACATTGTTTGGTGGAGTAGTAAAAAAGGTTCATATGGTAGGTTTTGTTCATCAATCCTCAGAATACTCTCTCTCTCTCTATACTTTTGAGCTCTGCTTTCTCTCTTCTTCTTTGTTCATCTTTTGGTTTTCGCGGTTAGTTTGAATCCTTGAAGATTTGCTAGTTTCTTGGTCAAGCGGATTCATAGTGTAACTGAAAAATTAAAGTTATGGTGTTACTGGTTTGCGATTGAGAGGTATTTCCTCTGGTTCTTTTTATAAGCTTTGAACTGATTTGGATTCTTTCTTGGAAAGATCTATTTGCAATTGGATCTTTAAGATGTAATATACATTACTACTTAAGAGTGGCCATCTTTGTGCATGATAAGATTTATTAAAACATAAGTATTGGGATAGACATTAAAGGGCCTGTAATCGTCACTTTTGCTTCCTTCTTGCTGCTTCAATAAAGATTCAGAAGACTTGCCTAAGAAGATGTACCCTTTACGGATGGGATTTAGTTCCATCAAGGGGAACTGCAAAAATATGCTTGTGTTGTTTATTGCTTTCTACATTCAATCTTTTGAATGCATTGTTTGCTTATTTTAATCATTAAAGAAATCTGTTATTTTTTGGCATTATTCTCAACAAACTTGTACGATTCAAGAGGGTAAATTTAGGGTTTCTTGTCTTTTTACATGTTGTATAACCCATAAAATAAAGTTTCCAAGTTTCTTGGGGTTATTTATCAGTATTAAGTTGCATACTCAAATTAGTAAATTGTTATCGCATGCTACACTTAAAAATTAGACTTTATGGTTATATCCTTCTGATAACTAATACAAGTTCTTTTTTTGTGCGTGAGTTTATCTTTACTCTTTCATCTAGTATCAAAGTTCTCACTCACTTAAGGGTCTTCTGCTATCTTGTAAGTGAACTCAAAACCCTCTAGTTACTGCTTTTGATCATCTTGCTGTTAGTAGGAGATACTACATCTCCGGTATTCTTTATGTCTTCTTTATTTTTTATTGAAATTTGTCAAGTATCCTACTGTTCTAGATCTTGCGATATTAATTTGCTTATTCATAACATAAGTATTCTATTGTGCTCTTGTGACCTTTTCTTTTAAAGATTTTTTATAAGAGGAAATTATTTGACAAAGGCTTCTAAAAGGTTAATATAGATAAGTTTGGTGGAAATTTTGATTTTGGTGTATAGAGACAAAAGATGAAATCTATTTTAGTCCAGCAAAAATACCATGAGGCATTAGCCCGTGTCTCTCAACTTCCTACCTCATTAAATGAGGAAGAAAAAATGGATATGATAGAATTGGCTTATTCCACTATCCTTCTTGTGGATCTACTACTACTGAATTATGTATTAAACTTGAGTCCTTATATATGTCAAAGAACATAGTAAGAGTGTCATATCTTAAGGAAAAACTATTTAGTTTCAAAATGTTTCCTTTTGAAAGTCTTGATGATAAGCTAGATGAATTTCAATCTATTTTAACTGAACTTCGAAATGCTAAGGAAATCATTCTAATGGATAACCAAAATGTTCTTCTCCTCAATTCTATTAATTATAGTTTTAAAATATGGTAGCAAATCTTTTGATGAAATCAAAGAAAATAAGCATAAAGGACAGTCTAGTGAGGACTTAATTGTTAAATTTAAGAAAGGTAATAAAAAAGGATTTAAGTTAAAGGTTTAAGGACAAACATAATGGTAACTTATAAAAACCTAATGACTCTAGTGTTCAATCTCATATAGGAAACAAAACTAAATCTCACAAAAATTTAACTTGTTTCTTCTGTAATAAAAAACTAATAGGTTCTACAAAGAAAGAAATAATCAACAAAATTGAAATATTAATCTACATGGAGCTGCTAACAATACACCTAAATTAGGGGATGTAGAAGCTTCGAATGTGAGTCAAGTTAAAGACCAGGACTCTTGGATCCTAGACTCTGGTTGTACCTTCCATATGTCTCCTAGAAAGGACTGGTTATGCTCTTATGACGAAACTAAGGGTGGAAAGGTTATGGTTCTCATGGGAAATAATTTCTCTTGTGATATCATAGTAATAAAATCCAAAAAATTTCATCTAGAAAATGGAAGTAGAATTCTCTTAAAAGTTGTTAGGCATATACCTAATTTAAAGAGGAATCTTATATCTTTTAGTCAAATTGATAGTAAAGGTATGAGTTAAATTGCTGAAAATGAAGTCTTAAAGATTATGAAAGATAGTAAATGTGTGCTTAAGGGAAATCGTATAAATGCCTCTATTTTTTTGTTCGATTTGTGTTTGTTGGTTTTGCTGATGTCACTTTAAATGTCTCAAAGACAAAATTGTTGCATAAAAGGCTTGGGCATATAGGTTTCAAATGCTTTAACTATCTCAAAAACAAAGGCATTTTAAACTTGTCTAATTTTGATAAATTTGAAGTTTGTAAAACTTGTATAATAAGAAAATCACATAGACTCAATTTAAAAAATGCTTCTAAAAAATCAAATTTGAAATATATGCATAATGACCTTTAGGGGTCGTCATATGTACCTCTAACTATTTTTGACTCTCAATATTTTGTCTCTTTTATTGACCATTTCTCTTAGAAAGTAAGGATATATTTTTGAAAATAAAAATGAAGTCTTTAACAAATTCAATGACTAGAAAACTGAAAATTATCAAGGTTTTAGTATTAAAATTCTAATAACTGATAAAGGTTTGAAATTTGTTAATAGTCAATTAAATGAGTAATAAAGGAATTGTTAGACATAGGACATGCACATACACTCCACAACAAAAAGGTATTGTAGAAAGATATAATTGAACTCTTTTGAATAAAGTTAGATGCATGCTTTATGAGTATAGTTTGAGTCCTAAGGGTGGGTATTCTAGATTCTAGTCTTGAGGAAAACACTCTTATTTATGGGTTGGTATTGTTAGAAAATGGTTATTAGTAAAGAATAGGATGGTAATGTTAGAAGAGGGATATTAGTGCAAGATAGGATAGTTTTTTTTAAATAAATAGGGTTTACTAGGGAATATAAATAGTGAGTTAAGGGTGGACACCCAAGTAGCCAATCTTATTTCTTTGTTGAGATTTCAACTTTAAATTGAGATTGGGCATAGCGTGTGGGAGCTGAAGCTTTAGGTTTGTTACTTTTGTTAGAATTCTTGTTCTTTTAATTTCTATTTAGGTTGTAATCCTTGTTTGGATAATAAAGTTCTTGTTTCTGATTTGATTTGAGATATATTATTGGCTTTCAATCAAGAAGTTATTAGTTTCGAGTTTTAAGTATCGAATAGAAGAAAATCAATTAATATCGTTAGTAATTGGATACACAAATTTGTTCTAAGAAAGGTCTAAAATTTGGAGATTACATCAATTATACAGAAACCTGGGAAAACCCGAGGGAATGTAATTGTAAGCCAAATAAAGAGTGGTAAGGATTTTCACATAACAGATTATGGCTAGAACAGGCGAAGTGATGTTCTTGTGTTGGACAAAAAAGCAATTACGGGAAAGAAACAACTTGTATATAAAATGACACCAAAGATTGTTACAGAATCTGACAAAAAGATGCCAGTAGGTTTGGCCTTAGCTCGCTCAATGTTAGCTTGTGAACTTTGGGCTTGATGCAATATCAACTTGATGACTTGAGACTAGCTTGCCCTATGTACTTTAACTTTGTATTTCTTTAGCCCCCCCTCAAAAGCAACTGTGGGTTCAGTGTGAATCGAAGGAATAACACCCATGTGAGATAGAAGTGGAAGCATATGAATGATATGGAATTGGCTTAGTGAACATGTCACGTAACTTTTTGTTAGAAGGAACATAAATAATTGTCAGAAATCTAGTTTCAATGTGGCCATGAATGATATGGAAATCTCTTTCTAAGTTCTAGGTTCGCTCATGGAAAACTGGAATTTTAGCTATTGCCATAGCTGCTTGGTTGTAACAGTGGAGAGAAATAGGTAATCAAAATAGAATCTAGAAATCCTATAGGATGTAAGTGATCCATTTTAGTTCACAAGAAGTGTGACCCATGCTCCTGTATTCAGCCTCAGCAATTGAACTACTAACTATAGCTTGCTTTTTAGTCTTCCAAGATATGAGAGAATTGCCTAAACACACACAATACTCTGTAAGAGTTTTCCTGGATAACTTGCATTTCCCTTAATCTGCATCACACTAGCAAGTGATTTGTGTTTTTGATTGTATAGAGTAATGTAAACCATAGTGAAGAGTGTCTTATACATATATTAATAGATGGAGTGCAGCTGCAAGTGGTGTTCACAAGGATACTGTATGAACTAGCTAAGTTTATGTGTAGCAAAAGACAGGTTTGGTCTAGGAAAACCCAGGTACAAAAGCTTGCCAATGATCCTACGACATTGTTATGGTTTTTCTAGCATGGTTCATTTTGTAGTTAAATCTAGACCATTAGTAGTGGGGCTCGTAGTTGTCTTTGCATCTAGGAGTCCAACATTAAGAAGTATATCTCTTGCATATTTGCATTGGGAAATTGTCATTCCTTCTGATGTTATAGCTACCTCAACACTTAGGAATTAGTTTGCTTAACTTAGATCTTAAATGGTGAAGATGGAATGATGATAGTTTTTAACTTTTTGTATTTCACTTGGACTTGACCCACTAATCAGTATATCATCTACATAGATGATTAATGCAATGAAGAACTGTGATCTAGTCTTTGTGAATAGGCAGTAATCATTAGAGGACTTTTTGAAGCCATAGGAGATTAAATTTTCAGAAAGTTCCTTGTTCTACTATCTCCACGCTTGATACAAGCCAAAAAGGGGCTTGGCAAGTTTGCAAACCTATCCTGCTGCAACCATTTGGTACCCTAGTGGTGGTTTTAAGTGAGTATCTTATTTCCCAATTTCTCATAGGAGCAACTACAATAAGAACTCTAATTGTAATTGTTTTAGCCAATGGGCTAAAACTCTCAAAGAAATCAACTCCATATCTTGGATCATATCCATTTGCCATAAGTCTTGCTTTGAATCTCTGTCTCTTACTGTTGTGTATTTTATTTTATAGATCCACATTAATCCAATTACCCTCTTCTCTATTGGTAACTGTGTGAGTTGCCATGTTTTTTTTCAAAGGCATCTAGTTTAGCCTGCGTAGCATCAATCCACCTTTGATCCTTCATGGCCTCCTAAAAATTCATGGGTTCTTTTTTTGTATGAACTTTACCGAGGAAAGCCAAATGTGGCTAAGGTAATACAAGAACATTTGAAACACAGTCACTCAGCAAATTTGAATGTTTCAGCACTCTTTTTGACTTTGTTGTGATGTGTTGGATCAGATTACCATCTTTGAGAGTGTAGGCATGTTTCTTGCACTATTGAGTTTCTGCAATTTGAGGCTTGTCTGCTGTAAAAGGGAAATATGCAGTATTGTTATTATAGGGAAAGATGTTTTCTTAGAATTGAACATCTCTTGATATGACAAAAGCTTCTTCTTCCAAATTATACAATGTCTATCCCTTCTTTCCGGGTGTAAAACTTTTAAATAAATCCTTGTGGGCCCTTTATTCCAACTTATCCTTTAAAGGTGTATTGTTGGTATAGTAACATTGACAACCAAAAGGTCTAAAACTACCATAATCTGGATTAGTACAATATAAAATCTTATGAGTTGTATTCTAATTTAAGATCTTGCTTGGCCAAATGTTGATGATGACTGTGGCCATTAAGATAGCTTCTTTCTAAAATTGTTATGGCCATTTTTCCTAGAATAATTAGGCTCGAGCAACTTGGAGTAGGTACTTGTGTTTCCTCTCAACCACCCCATTTTGCTGTGGGGTGTTTGAGCAACTTCTTTGATGAACTATTCTTTTTTACTGAAGGAAATCAGGTCATGCTATACTCAAGAACTCTCCACCATTGTCACTCCTCATGTCAATATTAGCAATGAGAATTATTTTTCCTCAGTGTTTATGAAAACTACCAAGGCTTGAGTTGTGTTTGCTTTCGTCTGTAGCATCACAACCCAAAATGCCCTAGAGAAATCATCAACCATAGTTAAAATATATTGTTAACCAGTTAAGGTTTCTAAATGGTAAGGACCCTATAGGTCCACATGAATAGGCTATAATATCCTAGTTTATCAATAATAATTTTAGGAAAAGGTGCTCTACACTATTTTGCAATACGACAAATTTCACAGTCAACTTTATTAGAATCAAAATCAATGCTAGGTATATGAAATAAGCCCTCACAAGGTACATGGCCTAGCCTATTATACCAGTTACAGACTTTTTCTTCTTTATATTTTCCATGCAAATAGAAACTAATTTACGTTTTGAAACAGATTTTAGTGAGAACTCATATGTGATGTAGCACTAGTATCAATAATCTAGTATCAGTTGAGTGTTTTATTGTGATAATTTGATATACTTGTAAAACTAACAAAATCTGTAAATTCTTCATTCAAGGATGTTGTAGAATTTGAAAATGGACTTTCTATTACTTGTTTTCCTTTCATCATCTTATACATCTCTTGTGCAATCAGATTTAGTTGTTGAGGTGACAATTTCGCAACAATGCTAATCTTTCTTGAATCTTGATCTTGTAGCCTGAAATCTCTTTCATCATCACTTGCAGCGATATGTGCCTGAAATTCTCTGGTTTTCCTTCTCTCCATGGGAAACCATTCAGCTTAGCTAATGAGCTGAAAATAGGTCTCCTTTGTATGATTAGTACTATTGCAGTTAGCACATTTTCTTTCCCATCCTTTCTTGTAAATCTTCCTCCACCCCTGTTGTTCTTAATACTATCCCTTAGATATAACTTTGCAAAGAAGTTTTTAATTTGTTCGCCACTTTTCTACTGATAATATAAAAGTTCTAAATATGAACAGGTGTTGTCAGTATCGCTTATGAAATAGAAAAATGATCATAACTGCAAGTATACAGTTGCGATGTAGTTTTAAAAGATATCGATCCCACAGGGAAGGAATTCGGTTCTAAGGATCAACTAGAGTTACGGAACAAAAGAAAATAAAATAAGTTAAAGGTTGTGAATGGTAGACTGATGAATGGACAAATGTATGAACAAATTAGAGAAGATGAAAAACACATAGATATTCCCTAAGAACAAGTATAGTCGAGTAAAATATGCAAAATAATTAAGAATGTTTTATGCACTAGATAACTTCAACAAACTCAGTTCTAGACGCTCAAATATCCTATAATTCACCGCAGAGCAACACATGAAATGAATTTTCTAAATCTAGGGTAAACAAATTATGACACTTATAAGGACCTGGACAACATTAATACTATGCTTAGTGCGGTTCGCTCTCACATAACAATATTTAGCAAGTTACCACTCCAAAAATGTTGGCTCACTAAAGAGTGTTATAATTACATATCTAGTGATTATACACAATCTTGTTAACCTCGAAACTACTCTTAAAGTCAACTTGAAAGCATATAACTTCATTATTATAAGTGACGCAAGATGAAATAATCGTTATGACACATAGACATATTATAACAACGAATTAAAAAGTATAAGTAGAAAAAAAAGTAAAGTTGTAAGGTATGCAAGTGAAAGCTAAAGTTGATTAAACTGTATCCACTCTTTAATGGGAGTCATCAATTCTCGCAATTCCTACATCTACTTTGATTTCGGTCTCGACTCGTACAAAACCTCCATCAGGATGCTATCCTTTGTGAATATTGATCAAATGAATGTTGAAGAACAGAAACTTTTATTGATAAGTGCTTTGCAATTACACTCATACAATAATCGCTCGAATTTGTGGGAAAATCTACTGATTGAAACAAGAATCGAATCACTTATACATTTTTCTCTCTTACACTTTGAACTTAGCGAAATCTATATAACTTTCACTCTCTATCTATCATGTATCATGCTATACATGTCATTTTACACTATCTGCTGCATGAAATGGTTGATTTGAACCTTTAGTTATAGGGTGTGAAAGGTTTCGTTTATCTAAACAAATAGTCATGTCCATTGGTGAAGGGTTGCATCATCTTCAATGTTATTGGATGCAAGATATCATCCTTATCTTCAATGGATGGGCACCTTTTCACGGTTGCATTGTCTCCAAAAGGTGTCTCTTCACCTGACAGTTGATGGTTGTTGATGGCGGTTGGAAGTTTAGAAGAGTTTATCAAACCCGTCACGATTCGTGAGCGTGACATACATGTCATGATCGTGAATGCAAGTTGGTAACTAACTATTTGTGAAGAATGATAAGTCGTAATCGTGATAGATAGTCATGAGCATGATATAGCCAATCACGAGTAGGGATCACGATCGTGACATGGTCGTGACTTATGCTTTTCTTCATGATTCTTCTTTGCAACTCTACCGATCTTTGGCAACTTCGATCCTAAGCCAGTTGCTTGCATTCCACACATCTTTTTGCACCATTTTCACTCTTTTTGCATAGAAATCCATCTTTGATCATTTCACTTCCAAGATTCATCTAGTTTCTGCACTTGCATAAAAAATAACTACATACCATGTGAAATCTTTTATATGAAGTATAAAATGACTCTTAACAACATCATTTTATGAGTAAAAATATCAAGATAATAAGTGTAACTATACACTTATCAGCCATGCTTTTACTTTTCACTTTAAACATTTGATCCCATGTGAAGAGGAGTGTGTGAAATCTTATGTAAGGGTGTCTGAGATTGTGTTTTAGTCAAATATGTTCGAGCATGTGGGGGGTGTGGGCTTTTGGATAGAATATTGCAAAAAGTGCAATTTTGGTTATGCTGCTACTGCGATGTCGTTAATAACATGGGGCCATGTCGTTAATGATATCAGCCATATCGTTAACGACATAGCATTTAAGGCCTGGCTTTTGCTTGTAATTGGGCTTTAAGGGGGATGGCTCAAAGAAACAAAGCAAATGATTTCCAGAT
>CATIWQ010653946.1:0-46703 GCA_949673415.1 Euphorbia schlechtendalii
AGCAACACATGAGATGACTTTTCAAAATCTAGGGTAAACGAATTATGACACTTATAAGAACCTGGATAACAATATTACTATGCTTAGTACGGGTCGCTCTCACATAGCCATATTTGGCAAGTTACCACTCTAAAAATGTTGGCTCACTAAATAGCGTTATAATCACAGATCCAGTGACTATGCACACTCTTATTAACCCTAAAATCACTCGTAAAGTTAACTCGAAAGCATATAACTTGATAAATATAAATGACGCAAGATGAAATACTCGTTATGACACATAGACATATCATAAATTTTGAAATAGAAAGTATAAGCAGAAAACAAAGTAAAGTTGTAAGGTATGCAACGGAAAGCTAAAGTTGATCAAAACGTATCCACTCTTTAATGGGAGTCGTCAATTCCCACAATTCTTGTGTCTACTTTGAATTCAGTCTCGACTCATACAAAACCTCCGCTAGGATGCTATTCTTTGTGAATATCAAATAAAAGAATGTGTAAGAATGAAAAATTTTATTGATAAGTGCTTTGCAATTACACTCATACAACAAACACTTGAATTTGTGTAGAAATATAGTAATCGAAATAGGAATTGAATCACTTATACATTTTTTGCACTAAGACTTTGAACGTAGCGAAATCTAGATATTTTCACTCTTTATCTATACATGCATACTATCATTCAATACCATCTATTCTCAATTCACCATGCACGAAATTGGAGTGATTTGAACCCTATTTATAGAGTGTGAAGGGTTGCGTCTATCCAAACGAAGAATCGTGTCCATTGGAGAAGGGTTGCATCACTTCAATATGATTGGATGCAAAGATTCATCGTCATCTATAATGGAAAGGCACCTTTCCATGATTGGTTGACTTCCAAAAGGTGTCTTTTCGGTTGGTGGTTGATCATTGTTATCTAGTAGTTGGTAGTTGAGAAGAGATAATAAATAACCGTCACAAGTCACGACCACGAATCACATGTCACAATTGTGACTAATGGTTGACAACATTCTATTTTGAAGAATAACAAGTGGCAACCGCGAATGGGTGTTACGACCATGAATTTCATTTTTCTTCAAAATTCTTCTTGCAATTTTACCGATCTTCGACAGCTTCAATCCTAAGCCAAATCCTTGTGTTCTACACATCTTTTTGCACCTTTTTCACTCTTTTTACATAGAATTCCATCTTTGATCATTTCACTCCCAAGATTTACCTAATTTCTACATTTGCAACAAAAACAACTACATGCCACGTGAAATCTTTTATATGAAGTATAAAATGACTCAAAACCATATCGTTTTATGATTGAAAATGTCATGATAATAAGTGTAATTATACACTTATCAGCCCCATGCCTACTTCCAGTCCCCGGATTCCTTCTACGAGCTTTAATCCACTAGTGTTCATTCCTTACTTAGGCGGAGCAGCCTTTACAGCGGGTAGACACAGTTTTTACAAAAAGTACCTTTCTTTCTAACTACCGCTCAACTTAGTTTGGGTACCCTTCCCAAACTAACACTCAGATATGAAATGAAAGTGCAAACTGAATTCAACTTATAAAATGTTGAATCCTTACAATGTTAAATCTAAGTAATTGATTCTCTCTATTACAAATAGATATGAAATGGTTATTCGCTGATTGCTTGAATTTGGTATTTCTTGAAGCACGGAGTATTTATGCAGAGTTTCAAATTCGAGGTGATTCACCAAGTTTGAACTCATACTTCTGTCTTTTATTTATAATTGAAGCTTTGTGAAGTAACAGTTACAAATTTTTCATCCTTTCAGTTCTTCAATTTCTCTTCTCCTTATATCTTTCGAATTCTCCCGTTGCAGACAGATTCCAGGATATTTAGAGATAGAAATTTGAATGTTGAGGCGCGATAAAATCCTGTTGAGAAATTCTCATTTGTCTTTAAGCAAAACGGATTAAGAGAGAGGCGTACAAAGTACAACATGAAGTCTTGTGATTAGTTGATATTGCTGACGCTTGCAAAGGTACGCAGAGACATTGAGAAAATGGAGCATGTTAGAGGATTCTTTTTATTTTGGACTTTAGTGAGGAATCTCCAACATTCTGTACTGATACCTTTTTGAATTGTGAGGACAACTGGAAATCTTAATTAATTTCAAAGCTTTTTAACCTGAAAAAGCATCGAAAGAATATTCCATTTCTCATAGAAGAAGTTAGCAGCACAGGTGTCATTTAATTCTCTAAGTGTCAATGAATATAGCTTTTAATCAATTAAACACTAACTCACGCTGAGTTGATATTCTTCTAAACTATGTAGTACTCAGTACAGACTCAGCTTTTCCTACTCTAAGCCATAACTTAATTAATTACTTAGCAAACTGAGTTGTTTTCCCTTAAACAAACTCAAGTCAGCATCAGTAATTAAGAGTATACTTAGTACTCAATTAATTTCACTATCCTAGTCAGTTTGCTGTTTCTAAAATTTTTAAGTACTGTGAAGTACTATTTACCTGGGTTCTACAATAATTAAAGGGAATAAAGAGAAAATAAGAAAAAATGCATGGAGCGGAGCAAGGAAATTTTCCCGTTGCGAGTGGGTCCCAAAAGAACACGGGATGTTTGAAGTGGGGCCAACACGGCTGCCCGCGAGCACGCAGGTAAAGTCTTGTAAGCGCCAATCAACCCGCAAGCCCAGCTTGCAATAGAAGGTAAGCCCACTAGGGCTTACCTTGTAGAGGCAGCCGCGAGTTAGCCCGAGAGTCCATGTGACCCACGTGGCTAACCCGCATGTTGGATGGGAATATTCCCATCCCACATTGAGTTAAAGGGGGAGTCAAACACTCCCCCTTTCTCTATATATAGGCCTCTAGTTCTCTTTATTTGCTCAGCTTTTCTCTATGAGTTCGATATCTCTTTCTTGGTTCATTTTTCAAGATCCTTTACGAGTTTCTCCAAACAACGAAGAATTTCTTTAAAAGGCTCTTTCTATTTGAAGAGAGCCTTCTTAGTTTTTATTTTTGAGTTAGTCTTTGAGTGGTCTAGCAGTTGCTGTCTACTAATGGGTTCTACCTCAATGAGGTTTTAGTCAGTGAAGATCCGTGTGGATCAATTATAGAGGCTATCCTAGTTTTGAGGCTCATGCTATTGAAGTTTTTCTGAATTGCTTTAAGGGAATGCCACATCCAAAAGAGAAAGAGAAGCACGCGTCAAGTGGTAAAGTCCTAAACTTAGATGCTAATATTCTTTTATAAGTTTTATGAACCTATCAGCATCTATGGAATGTTTGAACTTAGATTATATCAATCATAACATGCTTAGTAGATCCTTTAGGTTAATTTTAAGTTTTGAAATTCCACCTAGCAATGTTGCATGTTCAATTACTATCTTGATTAACCAGAAACAAACACCTCGAAAGGGGAAATCATCTTATTAGAACGTTTACTCCTCCCACGACAGGCATAAATTTCACTGGAGTGCCACAATTCACGGTGGTAAGCAGCTCCTTAGCAGTGGGCATTTAGAGGAAAACAACCCTCTTTTGAGTTTACAATAAAAATACAATATTACCCCGGAAGAGGTGGAAGCTTCTAGAAATTGTGCTTGATATTTACTACACATTAGGTGTGATTTATGGAGATTTAAACAGGGCTGGACTGACCATATCCAAGCGGGAGGCGATACTCGCCTGTAACTTGATGGAAGACTTTGAAAGAGCTTCCATGGGACATATGCCATTTCAATTCTACAACTAGGTGACGATTCTACCCGTCACCCCCAACAAAACCTCTCACAAGTCTTATAATCTCTTTCACACCTGTTCCATCCATCCAATCTGAAGACACCACTTGACCAAACCTAAACAGAGTTTTCATCGACCAATCTACATAATTGTAATTACTCCAAGGGTTAGTGGTGCCCATGAAAGAAGGCAATATATCATCTGCAGACATTGGGCCAACTTTGGTCATGATATAAAACCTAGGATCAGGAATGCCGCCTAAACCCCCTACTAAAATTAAGAATGATATGAGGTGTTTAGAAGTGGAGAGCGACGAAGAGGATGATGATCCGAAATTTGAAAAGAAAGTTGATAATGTTTTCACAAAGCTGGCAGTTCCTTACCAAGAGGCTACTTCAAAGACCAATATTTAGCCATTCAAAGGAACATTCTTAAACAAAACTGATCTCAAATGACCTACTTGCTTACTTTTGAGAGGTATACGGGTAAAGGCAATCTGAATTACCATGCAGGAGATTGTAGAAATAGATTGGAGATGGTTAGTGCAACAGAAGCCTGTATATACAGATTTTTCTCTGCCACCTTTGGCGGGTTGGCTGCTAGATGGTTTACATTGCTATCACCCAATTCCATAGGTAGCTGGGATAAACTAAGTGACGCATTCTGCAAACTTTATTTTGGCTCTGCCTAGCTAGATTGGTCACGAAAAGCTTTTACGAGATCATGCCATGTCAAGAGGAAAGCCTCCGCGATTACTACAATCGCTTCAACAAGGCTTACTTAGAAGTATGAGATCTGTATTTCAGTACCCAAGGAGGCAATGTTGAAAGGGATGAAAAACAGGGATATGAGAAATACCATTTTAACTAGGTATCCAAACAGCCTGCACTAAATGTTAGGCACGGTGAAAGATTTCATCCCTATAGATAAAATAAATTTCAATTGGAGAAGAAAAATTGGGGAAGAGACTCGAGAAGAGATGAAAAAACCTGCTACGATGATAAGGGGAAGAAAAATTGAGGCGGCTCTAGTAGAGGATGAGGCGGCTACCAAGATCGGGAGGAAGACTGTACCAAACTTAACAAGTCCCTCAGCCAAATTTTGGAAGCAATCAAGAAAACACCAAAGAAGAAAAACATTCGGTTCCCTAAGATCCTAAAGGGAATGATGATGAGAAGAGATCTAAATAAGTATTGTGAATACCACAGAGCCAAAGGCCACCACACGAATGACTGTCGACGTTGGTCGACATTGTGTATGAATTTATCAAGTTAGGCAAGTTCAGCTAGTTTATGAAAGGAATCATGAGGAAGAATGATAAGAAGAATGATAATGATGATGAGAAGGATGTCGAGGCAGATAGAAAAGCTAGCAATACAAAAGGAGTTATAATGGTGATTGCTGGGGGCTCAAAGTTCTAGTCACCCAAGAAGAAAGCTAAAGCTTCCTCATAAAAAAAGATAAATGTAAACACCAAGGCGGGGATATCTTAAAGCCATTCCAAAAGATACCCTAGTAGAAAAGCCACATGCAAACCCAATCATCCTGGTGGCGATGATAGAAAAATTTACAGTAAGAAGAATCCTGCTAGATACAGGATGCTTCAGTAAATATCATCATAAAGAGTGTGATAGAAAAGCTTGGAGTAAATCACTCCATAATCTAAGCACAATATTCACCGCTCATTGGGTTAAATGGGAAGCTCATATAATCGTTAGGATAATTAATGTTGGAGTTAGAATAGAGCAATCTAAAACACAAGTTCGAGGGAAAAGTCAAGTTCACAATTACTGACATCTTGATTAGATTCAACATCATCTTGGGTAGATCTTTCTAAAAGGAAACAAGAATGCTCATATCTCCTATAGACTTGGTATTTTTTATACTAATGGTGAAAGGAATGACGATGGTGATAGGAAATCCTCAAGAGGCGCAAGAGGCATGCTTGGCATCTCTACATAGAAAAATTATTCCTGATAGAGGAGGAAAATGGGTCGGAATGAGAAGAAAAGATTTAGGTGATCGAGGAAATTGAGGAGTTGAAAGTGGGACTAAATCGATCATTGAAAATTTATAAAGGTCTTAGTAATGACACAAAGGCTGAAATCATATACGTGTTAATAGATTAACAACATGCCTTTTCCTAGTCCACAAAGGAGTTAGTAAGGGTCAAGCTCGAAATAATTCAGCATAAACTGAATTTGAACTCTAACATTGAGCTGGTAATTTAGAAGAATCAAAAGCATGCAAACACGTCATAGAAGAAGAAGTGGATAAACTATTAAAAGTAGGGCACATGAGAGAAGTATGGTACCCAAGCTAGCTATCTAATGTGGTGTTGGTGAAAAAAACTGAGTAGTGCCTACAAAATGTGTGTGGATTTCACCGACTTGAATAAGGTAACTCTAAAAGACATCTACCTGCTTTCAATCATGGATCAATTAGCAGACTCAATGGTAGGCTACACAGTCTACTCGTTGGATGCAAAATGAGGATACAACCAAATTCTCATGAACCCAACGGATGAGGAGTAAACATCCTTCATAACCCACAAGGGCGCATACTATTATACAGTAATGCCTTTTAGACTGAAGAATGCTAGAGTGACTTACCAAAGACTCATCAATGACATGTTCAAAGAAGAAATATGCAAGTCAATGGAGGTTTATATGGATGATATGATCATCAAGAGCAATAATGAGGCTTCCCACATTAAAGATATCAAGAATGTCTTCAAGATCCTTCACGAATAACGCTTGAAGCTGAACCTTGAGAAGTGCACATTTGGGGTTAAAGGCGAAAAGTTCTTATGATTCATGATCTTATAGAAAGGAATTGAAGCAAACCCAGAAAAGATAGAAGCGATTCTCAAGGCGGAGCCGCCTAAAACATTGAATTAGATACAGCGCTTGAATAAAAAAATTAACGCCCTAGGAATATTTATATCTTTCTTTGCAAAAAGATGCATGCCATTCTACAAGGTAATGAAGAAGGATGAGGATTTCAAATGGGACCAGCCTTGTCAACAAGCGTTTGATGAGCTAAAGAGATTTTTTTGGGAAGCCATCACTACTTAGCAAGCCCCATGCGGATGATGTGTTGTATATGTACCTGGCTGCCACAAACGAAGCGATTGGAATTGTCCTGGTGAGAGAAGAAGGCCAAGATTAGTTCTTAGTATATTACACCAACAAAGTCTTTAGGAATGTCGAGCTCAGGTATCCAAGAATTAAAAACTTGTTAGGTCCTTAATATCAGCATATACCCCCTTAAGGCCCTACTTCCATGCGCACACGGTGATAGTAAGAACCAATTTCTCACTAAAGAAAGTCTTGCAGCCGCTTGAAATGTTTGAGAAGTCATTCGAGTGGGCTATTCAATTGGGAGAATATGACATAAGGTTTGAAGGTAGAAGTGCAAAGAAGACGCAAATCTTTGCTGCTTTCATAGTAGAGTTCGTATGACTCGAGCGGTTAAAGAAATTAAAACTCAAGAATGAGAGATCTTGGTAGATAGAGTTTCTTCCTAGAAGGGAGTTAGTGTCGATGTCTACATTAGAGGTCCGGGAAAAATCAGTTTTTTATATGTGGCCAAGTTGGCCTTCCCCGTGACCAATAACATGGTAGAGTACAAGGCGATATCAAGGGGCTAGAGCTACCCAGCGAGATAGCACCCGACAAGGTGTTGCTTAAGATTGATTCGAGGTTGGTAGTAAAACTAAGTTAACTAGAATTTTGAAACGAAAGACGTAGAGATGGCCAAATATTTGGCCAAAGTGTGATGCTTAATCGAGAGGCTAGAAGTAAAAGTAACCACTTAGAGGATCGAACATATTCCCAGAAGGGAAAATGAGAAGGCAGATGAACTAGCCAATTTGGCTTCAAGTAATGAAGAGTGGAAAAACCTCAAATTCCCATATGAAGTGATTAGTCACCCAAATAGTGAGGAGGTAGAAATGAACCTACTAATTGAAAAGCAAAACCTAGGCTGAATGCCTCTAATTAATGTTTAGGTAGCTAGCAACAAGCTACTAGAGCACAAGATGGTAGCCACCAAAACAACAAGGAAAGCTATGCGGTTTTCCTTGATGAATGGTGAGCTGTACTAGAAAACACTCTGATGGATCTTCCAAGAGCTACATGAGGGTGACTACGGGTCACATCAGGCAATCGCACACACTGGTAAGAAGAGCAAGCTTTGTAAGATTTTATTAGGAATCCATGAATCTAGACATGAAGACTTATATCAAGTCATGTCACCAATGCCAAACACATGCACAAAAGTCACATATACCTTATGCAATGCAACAACCTTTGTTACTCACCTGACCTTTTGTAACATGGGGAATTGACATAGTAGGACCCCTAATAGAAGCAAGTCACCAACGGAAATGGATATCACTTCAGCTCATTAGCGCACCCACAAACAAATGACCAAACAAAGGTGACTAATAAGATGCTAGGATAAGGGATAAAGAAAAGAGTAATGGAAAGAAAGGGAGTGTGGCTGGACAAACTCATCAATGTCTAATGGGCATACCAAACCACTCCCTACACGTCAACATGCAAGATACCTTTCTTGATGGTCTATGGAGCCAAGGTGGTCCTCCCAATAGAAATCAATTCACCATCCGACCGAGTGGCCTACTACATAGAGATAGAAAATAACATTAACATGAGATATCACCTCGATAACTTGTAAGTGAAAGGAGAAAGGGAATAATCATCATGGCGACATACAAAGCTACCATCACCAAATATCATAACAAGAAGGTTAGAGAAATCCACCTCAAGGTAGGTGATTTAGTGTTAAAAGATGATGCCACCTCATAAGTCTGAGAAGGGAAAGGAAAGCTCAGGGTAAATTGGGAAGGCCCTTACAAAGTAGGCCAAGTCCTCATCCCGATTACCTACAAGCTCTGCACCATCAGAGATAAGGAAATCCCGCAGACTTGGAATATTTCCAAACTAAAACCTTATTATGTAGCGAGTAATTCTTAAAGAGATCAAAGCGGTCACACTATTTTCCTTCCTTAGGATTTTTCCCACTGGTTTTTCCTTTGGAATTTTTTTATAAAAGACGGAGCCCCCTAGAAGAATTAGATAACCAGACGTATAGAATTCTTGGATATTGTTTTAACATTTCAAAGATAATATATTTTCATAAAATCATACACATTTAAGTATTGATCATACTTTAAAATTGCACATTTCACTCGAAAATACAATGAACAAAATAAAGCACGCTATAAGAAGTCAAGAGACTTAGATTTATAAGACCTTTAAAGACCTTGTAAATACATAAGGAAACAAATAAAATGGCATGATAAGAGATTGCAAAATCAAATATGCACATTTATGTCTAAGGTATGGAATTAAAATCAAGTGGTATTGCATTCAAAATTGACCCCATTAAACATTTTCACTTGCAAAGTATTCTAAATGCTAGAAATAAAATCAAGGCGGATATTTTAAACTTGAATATTTGAGTAAAAGGTCATAGCCTGAAAATATATTGAAAAGTTAATAGCTAAAATATTCATACAAGATCAAACTAAAAAACTAAAGAAGAGCTACTATACTCGGCCTGATTGCTTAGATTCCCTTTAAGGTTAGTAATAGAGATGTTGACCTCACCGTCTCCTTCCTTTTCTAGGCCTAGAGCATCTTTTGTAAGGCAAGTCGCTTCCTCATACAACTTCGATTCACCAGGTTCCCTCGATCAAATCACTCGAGATATCCAAGTGGAGTTGTTGACAGGTCTGTAGGACTCATTGGCCAAATTCCTGGCCATCCAAGGCGAGATCCTCCATCCCCTGCCTAATAGACTTTATCGCCTCAAGGACCTCGGCTTCAAATTTGGAGACGGTTTCTTGAAGCTTGTCCTTGGCTTGGCGTAGATCATCGGCCTCCCAAGACACCTCCTCCACCCTCTTGGCTGATTCCTCAAGCTCCCTAGCCATGGATAAATCTGAATTGGCCTTCACCTTGGTCGTCGTAAATTCAAAAATGAGGCTTTTATCTTTTCGAGATCTTGATTTGACAATTGAAGTTTGCGCTCCATCCGGCCAACATCTCGGCTTTGCTTATTCATCAAAGCTGCTTGAGACACCATCTATTCAATTTACCATAAATCAAGTAACATGTAAAAGATATAAACAAATGATGCTAAATGAAAGAAAATTACTTTGGAGCTGAGAGTCATCATGAATTTGGATGCCTGCATGAGAGACTTGGATCCCATGACATCTGGTTTCAAAATATTGAAGGATTTTTACCAGCCAAAAGGAGTAAATCATCACGAATAGAGGTAGAAATAATCTGCCTAGTCGAGGTGGCAGGAGTATTAAATCCTTTAACCTGAATGAAAAGAAGGGTCAAAATAAAGTGAAAGGAAACAAAGAAACTCCAAAGTAATAGAACACTTACTGGCTCAAGAGGGGTCTCTTTGATCGTAGAAGGAGGAGGTGGATTCACAGGAGCCTCTTGTGGGTTGTCAAGCATTTGCGCTTCTTTATCTTGTTCTTATGATCAACACCACGACTTGCGAACACTATATTAGAAGCACCCTTAATCAGCTCAGTAGTCTCCCATGGATTTTTTAAGAGCCTTAAGTTTTGGGTGGTTAAGCATTTTTTTGTAAAAATAAAAAAAGACAAGTAAGCATACTTAGAAACCATTCAGAATCTGGAGAATAAATGTGATCCAGCTGGCTTGGCTCTATTATCCTAATACTTTTTACCATGGCCCAGCTAATGTTTTGGCATTGCCACACCTCCTTCCTAAGGGTCTTAAAAGTCTCTACCTTAGGATCTACACTAACCGACTTGTGAACAGATAAGGGCTCAAGATTCCAAGCGATTGAGAGTCAGGGATGTCACTCTTCCTATTGATGAAGATGTTGTATTGCTTGATACTCCACCAAATCCACCTTGTTAGTAAGCTTGTAAAAACCTCCTCGGTGAGCAAAGTGATAATGATACTCATTCTTTGTTTTCCTCAAAGTGGTTACCTGCTTCAAGAACTCTACGTCAAAGGTTAAATTTAAACCTTGAAGATGAGGTAGTGACCCACTAGGTCAATCCAAACATTGAGATGTAGTTGAGTCGGGCAAAGATACTACTCCATTAGCACATCACTTATCCTTTCCAGCAGCGGATAGACGAAATCATACCAAATTTGATCCATGTAGTTGCCAAAATAGCCTTCAGGCAGATGGGTAATTCATTGAAATTTTGAAGGAAGAAGGATCTCACAATCTCCCAACCAAGGAAATACTTCCATTTCAAATTCCATATCTGTCTTGTCTTGAACCAACTCAATGAACTCAACCTGGGGTTTCTTATTGACAATTTCTCTAGCCTTTCCTTTCCCCTTAGCTAAGGTAGCAGGTTGAGTGGCAACATGCTTTCTCATAGGCCGAGTAGAGGCTCTCTTCATCCTCTCCATATGTGGCAAGGTTTCAAGCATTATTCTTGGAGGTGCCACGGGAGTGCGACCCATCTCTTCATCTAATTTGGCCCATGCTAATTGGAAGGAGTGAGATCTAGAGGTAGATTTTGAACTTAAGATATCTCGAGAACTATCCGCTCGCTCATTTGCTGAATTCATATCAGACATTTCTTCAATCATATAAGTTATTCTAAGGGGAGAGACATAGTTAATATAATCTATGTTTAAGGGTTGTTGGAAAAATCACCAATGCCGTGAGTTCATCTCATCAAACTCCATATCCAATTGGCTATTAATTGTGGCTAATGAGCTAGACATCACTACCTATTGATAAAAACCTAGGCGGTTATATTAGATCTTAAAGCATCTAAATTTAGTTCGAGGAGGCACAAATAACATTCAAATTATCTACATGGTAATATGGATCAAACAATGAAAAACAAGGATTTTCATTCAGTTTTTTTCTAGAAAAACGACATCAAAGATGAAAACCAAAATAGGAACAATAACGTTCAACACATAAATCTCAAAGCGAGAAATACATCAAATAACACTTCAATAAATTATTAGTGTAATATGAGATAATGAGGCATGCCAATCTCAACAATCAAAAACCTAAAGATGAACAGTCCTAAGCTTGCGTAAAAAAGAAAATGGCGATAACAACGACATGCAAGGGAACGCAGTAAACAAAATGAAAAAGATCATGAGTGAGTGAAGATACTTACTAGGTCTAAGAAAGAAGGAGATTGTTGAGAAATGAAGCCTTGATTTCTCGGAGAAAGTAATGATGGTGAGAAGAAAGAAGATTTTGCCAGAAGTTTCAGAGAGCTTTCAAAAGAAGTAAAGAGAAAGAGAGAGAAAAAAGAATCTTTATATAGGGTTAAAGCGAAAATCGAAAGGGCGCATTCCTTTAGCATGAAACGTGGTTTAACGTGGGCCAAGTATTTGAAATTTGAAAAGTTTCAAAATGTTACAAATGACGCTAGAAAATGTGCACTCAAAACCCTAGAAGCTTCTGAATGTTCTATCTGGCAAAGGAACCGCCTAATCTAGACGACTGAAGCTTTAGAGAAACTCCATATCACTTGTGGGGGGATTTCTAATAACATAGTCAAATATCGCTAGGAGCGTGCTTATCACAAAACAACCAACGAGGCAGATAAAGCTGCCTCAAGATACCAAAGAAGATCAAGTCAACCTTATCTCAATGAGGGAATAAGTCCAAGCGGCTATCCAACTGAGTTGGCTTGCCTGCCTTGAGAGATTTCGTTAGCTAAGGAAGAAAATCCAGCTGAGATTCTATTTTCCTAAGGGATTTACGCAATAAAGCCAATTCTTCCTAATTAGGACTCTCTTTGTATATGAAGCAAATTCTAACCTATTGAGGAGATAAAAATCTATTTAGGCAAAAGCTCTATTTGGGACATAAGTCCCTCTCCTAAACTAATTAGGAGTAATGCAAAAAAAAAGACCTCTAGGGTCTCCATTCAGAGGTACATCGTTCTTAATACTCAAACTTCTTGCTTCCTCTCTTAAATTCGATCTAACTTAAGCATTAGAGAGGCTACACCGGTCAATCGACTAGTCCCCCATAAAGACCTATTCTGTTTTGCAGGAACCTCTACAACCAAGAAGAGGAGTTAATGGAGATAAAATCAGTCAGAGAATTAAAACGTGAAATCACTTTCCAACACTAATTCTTCACTTAAGAATGCCGACATTGTAAAGAAATTGATTAGTTTAGGGATTCGAGTTGAAGAAGAGGAAGCATGTTTTGTTTGTGGAAGAAGGCTACGATGGCTTTTGGATCAAAATAGGCTATTTAACTTTTTTTTAAATTTTTCTTATCTTTAAAGAGTCAACCAACGCATCATTAATGTCAATGCATGCCACATCAGCATTCACGTGCGACTAAGGGAGTTAATTAGTTCACTTTTTCATAAATGAGTTAGTTAGGGGGTTGTTCCAAGGGGTATGAGGTTTTCGTGTCAAGTTGTAACATCTTATGATGCATGAGGCAAAAAGAATATTATGAACCACGCATGGATACTCATGCAAAAGTTCGTAGAAAACAAATGTTATCCAAAAATTACAATGTGATCACATTATTTTTATTTGTTACATACACTAAAAGTCATTATTAAAAATAAAAACTGATATTATTATAAAATAAAAAATAAAAAATAAAAACTGATATTTGTCACAATATAGTAATTTCTTCGTGTTTTTTATATCAACATCACTTAAACTACATGATAAATTTTGAGTATGCTTTTAGATTTTTTATTTAAAGAAAAAACAATTCAATTCATATATTTTGTAAGTGTCATTCGTTAACAAGCTTAGTTTTTATATTGACGCATTTAGATTGTAAACTTCTGGTTTTGGTTTTATCAATTGTAATGGCTTTGTCAATTGTACTATTAATACTTTTTATTTTTAAAACCAATTGCATTTACAATAGAAAAATTTATCTCCGACTCACAGGATAGATTCAGACCTTTATTGTATGTTAATGGTTTTAATTATATATAATATATTAAAATTTACATGTTTACATTTACATGAGATTATTATTTCGTAAAATGTGACAGATACAATCATACAAATAAATCTGTCGTTTCAATTATATATATTAATTCAGTACATCCAATGGGAATAGCAATTCCAGAAAATTATAATTATTGAAATTTGCTCTACGAAACATTATCATCTATAAATCCTTTATTTATCGTTGACATTGGACAATAATTCTCTGCCACCATTAGTTTATCCCAGTCACTACTTAAGATAAAAACACTAAAAATAATAATTTGAATGAAGTGCACCCACACGTCATTATCTATCAACTATCATCTTTGTTTTGTTTAATTAGCGTAAAATTTAAACTTTACTAGCATAAACATAAAAGTACATTAACTTATGACTTTACTAATCTAATAATATATAATAATTAATTTAATTTAGTTTTTAGCATAGAAAAACGAATCTCATCAAGTAACAAATAAATTAAAAAAATTTCATCTCATTTCTAATACATATTTTTTCCTATTCTTATTCATCCTTACATTTATTGACATTTGAAAATGATATTATAATCGTTTTCGCATTTTCAACCTTAATGTTCAAGGTAATAAGTTGATGTTTTTCACGTCGAGTTTTATTTTTAAACATTATTATGTTAGTAAAGTTCTTTCTAGTGTTACTTTATAAATAACAAAGTTATCAATACTTGTTTTTTTACAATTGAATCAATTTCCACACCACTAATCAAATGTACAAAGGACAAAGTTTAATGACTTTTTCAAAAAAAAAAAAAAATTAAATCACTATAAAATTTCTCATTAGTAAGCAAACAAGTTGATATATTTTAATTTCAAATCTTAAAGTTCATCTATCAATATAAATTTAAAATGTAGCAATGAAGAATTTTAGCCTAAAAAACTTTGGCGGCCTCACTTGCGATTACAAGTATTAGTATAATTTTACTTTTTCGAAACAAAAAAATACCATAACAGAAATCATTCACTTCTGGTTCGTTTGGTTAGCGGAATAGTTATTCCGTGGAATATAAGAAAAACGAATACATAAAGGTGGAGTGTTTACCTAGAGCCCGTCGTCGGGATGGAATAGCTATTCCGAGCTATCATACAACTCATGAAATATTTATTCCCTTCTCGAGAGGAGGAATAGCAATTCCATGAGTTGTATTATAGTTAGGAATAGTTATTCCATCCCGACGACGGGCTCTAGGCAAACGCTCCACCTTTTTTCATTCGTTTTTCTCTTATTCTACGGAATAACTATTCCGCCAACCAAACTAGTCATTCGTGTTATATAGAATATTAAAACGTATCTATACCTTGAAAAGTATGGCTTTTTAGCAAAATGATTATCCATTTTAATTAAGTATTAAATGGGAAAAAGAAAAGTAAAAAAATAAAAAATATTAAATTAAAACTGCTAAGAAATTGGGAAAATGAAAAAGGAGTGGGGTTGTGGACTTGTGGGTGTATAAAAAAACAAGCCTAGACCGTATCGTAAATGAGTGGGCGGAAGTAGTTTATCCAATCCAAGCATTTAGCATACAAAAAAAATACAATAAAAAATCAAAGAAACAAAAAGTGTTTAAAATAGACTTGTTTGACACGATATCTTTAACCATTTGTTACTGCTTTAAATATGATGGTAAATTTAAAAACTATTCTGACTATTTTGCAAAAGGTTTTTGTAATATTTTACTCGGTAAAAGAGTGTTTTTGGTTACAAAATTTTGTAAATAAAGGAAAAATAATACTTTTTCATTAACATTATTAATGTTATAGAAAGTATTGAAATAAATTTAACAATCCCATAAGTTAATTATATTATTTAAAAAATTTTATCAAAATTTGAGTAATTTTCGAAGATTATTCATTTTATCATATATTTTAATCATATTTTAATATAAAATAAATATTTATACTTTTCAAAATTTAAGATACATCACTAAGATTGTATTATTATTAATTATAGTGTAAAATTTCAATTCAAAATAGACAATATTAACCTTTATTATAATGTAATTTCAAATTGAAAATAATTTTTTGGTAGCTTTTATGAAACGGTCAAATGACTGACATTTTTTTTAAGTTTTCTTGAATACTAAATAGTTTAGTTGTTGAGTGTTGACGAGCTAGCAGCTATTTTTACTTGGATTAAAATCATCAACATTACACGAACTTTACTCATACTAACATAATGATGTATAAATTTCAAAATTTGACATAAAGATAAATTAACTTAACATTTTACTATCATAATGGTTAAAGTTAACATTTACCTTTCAAATTAACCTTTTAAAATTTTTTTCTTCCAATTACACCTTTTCTCCTTCCTAATTTTGTTTTTTTTTTTTTGGTAGACTTCTCCTTCCTAATTTTAACTGCTAAAACTTGAAAAAATTTTAATCAGTTCAATCGTAAGCTATGAAACGCATAAACCCATCCCTATCATTTTTGTTCAAAATCCTTCGAGCCTAAAACAACAACACCGTAAACATAATAAAAAATGAAACAACAAAAAAAACTTTAATTTCACCGATGGAAAAAGTAAAGCAGAAGAAGAGAAAGCGTTATTATTGAATTGACGTCGCTGTAAACGTGTGGAAATTAGGAGATAAACTTCATAATCAAAATTGCCTGATAACAATAGAGAATAAACAAGAAATTGAAGTTGAAAGAGAGAGATTGGAAGTAAGAGCATATAGAAGCTGCAAACGCAATAGAGGGGAGTATCAAGTATGGTGGTAGTTGTGAAGGTGAATAGAGGTGCGGGGCATTGTTTAATGAATTTCGGCAGTTAGAAATCAGGAAGGAGAAAAGGACATAATTGGAAGAAAAATATATTAAAAGAGTAGCTTGAAGGATAAATTATAATTTTAATCATTATGTTAGTAAAACGCTAAGTTGATGTACATTTATATTAAATTTTGAAGTTTATAGATGATTATATTAATAAAAACAAAGTTTGTACACTGTTGAAAATTTTAAATTATTTTATTTGCAGTTATTTAAACATGTGTCAATCTTTAACAATTTTACGTTATCTTGTTTTTCTTAGTTATTCACGTTCTCTTCCTTTCTGGCTACTAGTCACATTTTTATCGCACCTTGCGTGAATTTATTCCTTTGCTCTTTTGACCGGTTTTTGCACCAAAATTCAAGATTTGAATCTATTACCTAATTAGTTACTTATATATTATAATTTAATATTTGTTATAAATAAAATGAATCAGCAAGAATATACATTACACGAATACATAGAAAAGTAGTGATCAAGAAATATAGAGAGAAAGCATGGCATTGTAATATTGTTCTCATCATGTATAACTTACAACAAGTCTATATTTATAGACATAAATAAAAAATTTGTTAGGACACAAAGTTATGGACATCAATACAACTTAATATATATTACAAATTACATATATTTACACCACTTCCCATTTGATGTCCATTTTCATGAATGAGACAATGCCTCGTTATAAACCTTACCAAGGAAAACCCTATGGGACAAAACCTTTGGTTAAGGGAAAAAGAGTGCAATGTTTACTTCCCCTATTCGCAAGAATATGATTATGCAATATGCCTCGTTAAAATCTTGCTAGGAAAAACCGAGTGGGACGAAAACTTAGCAAAAGAAAAGGAATACAATATTCATATGTAGTTTTATTTCCCTTAAAAAATACAATGGTCAAG
Source organism: Euphorbia schlechtendalii (assembly GCA_949673415.1). Classification (NCBI taxonomy): domain Eukaryota; kingdom Viridiplantae; phylum Streptophyta; class Magnoliopsida; order Malpighiales; family Euphorbiaceae; genus Euphorbia; species Euphorbia schlechtendalii. Next base: position 17,413 of record CATIWQ010653946.1, read on the forward strand.
ACATATCCTTGAGTTGGCGTATTCCAATATTACACATATGTCTTTTGAAGATAGAAACATATAGTGACTTATCAAAAATATTTGTTGGATTGTGACTTGATCTAAATTTTAAGATGTCAATTGATCAGTCTTCATTAGATTATGACACAAACGAATTTGGTTGAAATATGTTTGGTTTTATCTCCTTTAATATAGTCACCCTTGAGCAACGTGATGCAGACTACATTATCTTTATACATTGTTATCATATCTTCTTGGTTTACCGATTTATCACATGCTTGACCAATCTGCTTTAAACAATAAATGAATTTTTGCAACTCTATCAAATAATATGAATAAATAATAATATAAACAAAAAATTGATAATATGAAATATAAAGATAAAGAAAATAATATATCATATTTGATTGGTTTTACCTTGTGTGGTATTCAAACTACAAGTCCAAAAACTTATATTTTTCAAGAGAATTAATTCTACCTGAACTATCGAATTTAATTCATATTCTTGTTGTCGTGTTTTCATGCAAATTATGATCTTCATTCCATGTTTTGCTGGATTTTCAACAACTTCGGGAGTTTTCACTTCAAGTCTCACTATTTGTACTAGAAGTGCATTAATTTATCCTCAACGATATTATTTTAATTGTCGACAAATTTTGAGGATTTTTGTTATGTAAATCAATTGGTTATCCACGCTTCATGTGTGTTATATAGTGCTATTGGTAATTTATTCTCTAGGATTTTCAATGATAATTGATGATGAAATATTACATTAAATTTACATTTTCAAAATTATCTTTGTACTTTCTTCCCCTAATTTTGGAAAAAATACTTCCATCAAATTTGACTTGTAAATCTCGGAGTATTGTATTTTAAAGGCTCAAGATACTTCATTATTAATAGAGATTCATATTCAACATAAATACTAATCTCTTTTTATGGGGAAATTATAATAGGGACCGGGTTTTGAGGACCTATTGCATGCATGAATAATATGTGTCCCATAAATCATTAAAATAATAGAAATTAATAGCATAAAGTAGCTATATGGTACACATGTCATTCATGCATGCAAAAGGTCCTTAAGACCTAATCTTTAATATAATTTCCCCTTTTAATGACATATTCTATTTTATTATAATAAAGTTCTAGGCACATATCATAACAAAAAAGTCTTAAACGAGAAACATTAGGCTCGTGACCAAAAGCTATTGTAGTAGGAAATAATCATCATAGCTTTTTGATATTAATTAGTATTACCAAGCCCACATTGAGCCCAAAACCAGAATCCCAACAAAGGCCCAAAAGCCATAATCACTTGCCTATAAATACATTACCATTCCCTCATAAAGGGTAAGCTTTCATTCTTAATTTTGTCTCTATATCTTTATGCTTTGCTCACTTACTGTCTTAGGCATCAAGGGGGGGGGGGGTGGGGCGGGGCTTGGCAAACCCCCCTAGCTCACCTTCTTTTGCGCAGATCACAGGTTCATGGACCTCAAAGAAGATCTCCTTTACCAATTGGTGCGGTGAGCGTGGATATTCATTTGTTCGACTATCAGATCACCAACATAGATCATCCAACCTTAAGATTCTGAACAACAAATTTCATAAACAGAAGTGTCGGAGCAACCATGGAATTGCAATCGGATAAGCATCTCATTTGGAGCTAGAAACCATTCCATGACTCATATTTGTGAAGTTCCTAAACTTTAATAAATAGAGTATGCATTATGAAAATTGTTAACTTTTCTTCGTCATCTTCTCAAGCGGAACTTTCCGAGGCTCCTCAACACTTTCTAGGACCATCCACAATGAAGGAAATTTCATCCTAACAAGTCGCTTTAAACACAATGAACTCATTTCTTTGACATGATGTGAAGAGATGCTACTGTAATTAAAGTAGTCTCACAATATTATAATTATTCACTTATTTTCGCCATTGTGATGGTAATATATCTTCACAACACAAATAACCTTGAAGATAACAAGACTCGCCGACTCTTTTTGATTGCTCAGAGTTCTCACCCTCGTATTTTCCTCGACATCCTTAACATGACTCTTCCTAATCTTTTAGAGTTCTCACGCTCGTAGTTTTCTAGACATCCTCGACATGCCCGAGAGTGAGTTCTACCAATTAACATCTTGTCTTAGTTATTTCTAAGACTTGCTCATTGCTTTGAAGTCTCTCTAAGAACCCTCCTAATTACCAAGTCTCTCCCTCGTAGCTTTATAGACCTACTCGTCACTTCTAGGATTAGCAAAAAATTTTTGATAGTCATTTAATTTCTTTTATTCAAATATGATATGAACACTTTATGCTCTTGTTATGTTATTTTCATGATAATTCATGAAAGAATAAGACTCACAACTCTAAACTACATCTAGGCTCCACATAGCCATAGTTGCGCCTAATTCTACTTAACCTTATATAAGGATCTACATAGCCTAAATTGCTTCTAAGGCTTTAGGAAGCCATTACATCAAAGGCTCAGCTTACCATTTACTTCTAAATTTCTACACAACTATGATCACATCTAAGCCTAACATAGCCTTCTCAATGAGAAAAGTGGCTCTAGACAACCATAAATGCTTCGAGAATTCACAAAGCCTCAACTATGTCTAAGAGCTTTCAAATTGATATCTCATTTTATTCACATCCAGGACTTTTACACTTCCTAGGCAAATCTTATCCTTGTTGCACTCAATATTGAGTTCACCCAAATGGTCGCCAAGACTTTATAGCTTCCAAGACATCACAATTGAAAGAGCATGTCTTTTTACCTCAAGACTCCCTCATCCTCGCCTTTCCCATGACTCACCAAGAGTTACTTATCCTCATCTTTTAAAGGACTCACCAAAAAGTTCCTCGTTTTTACTAGGACTCACCAAACCAATCACTTCAATGACTTCTTTGTTGCTTCTCTTACTCACCAAGAGTTCTCATCCTCGTCGTTTCCCGTACTCACCAAGAGTTCTCATCCTCGTCGTTTCTATGACACCCTAGTAGCTTCTATGACTATCTAACATATCCTAAGTGTTATCTCATTACATCTAAGACTTCCTCATCATTTTTAATTACTGATAATACTTGGTAGAGACATAAATGCTTTTTCTTGACCCCATTGGATGAATTGATCAAAAGAGAAGTCCATAATTTTGTGATTTCTTGAAAACCACTCTTAAGCTTCGAATCGCCAACAGAATCTTAATAGGATTGAACAACTTTAAGAACCATCAATAGAGGCTTGAAGTCTAGCAATGCAAATTTAGTCTCTTATGACAATTATAAAAACTTCAAAGGCTCTTCAACAAATCTAAGACATCTCTAAAGCTAGGTTTTACAATGACTGGACTTCTCAACTAGTCTTAACCTTGAAGGATAGTTTTCATCTCACCCTTAACTCAAGAGTGAGACCTCAACCATTCCAAGATGTCCCATGAACCTAAGTGTTGAACGCTTCATGTCCATGAGCTCCCAAACTACTCTAGACAAGTCCTGACCATGTTCGAGGTTAAGTCTTATTCATGTCTTGGATCCATCCACATCTAGGTTTCTTTCAAGATGTCTTTTCAATACTGATTCCTAGCTGTTGTTAGACTCTCCAAGAGCGAGCTTCTTATAACTTCCAGGACTTACTCGTTGATTTGAGAACTTGACTTTCTAATTCTATGTCTTTTCCTCATAACTTTCAAGGCTCATTAATTTAAAATAGCCAAATATCATCAACTTCGAAGACTTCCTAAGATTCCAAAATTGACAAGTCTCGCATCTAGGCTCCAAACAGTCCCAAATGCGTCAAAGACTAGTCATAGCCTTGACCGTATCTTGGCTCCACACAACCTCGACTGTATCTTGGCTCCACATAGGCTCAATTAAGTCAAAGGCTAGGAAAAGCCTCAGCCATACTTTGGCTCCACATATCCTCAACTACATCTAAGGCTACTCACAGTCTCAATCAAATCTAAGTCTGAATATATGCTTAATAACTTTCAACACTTTGCACCATGTGAAAAATGCTTCAAAAGCCTTAACATCTCCCATGATATAAATTAGCTCTAGATAGCCCTAACCGTGTCTAGAACTTTACACCATGTAAAGAAACTCTAAACAACTTTAATCAGATCTAGAACTTTATATGTGAAATGGCTCTAGACAACCATAACCATATGTTAAGCTTTACATAGCCTCAACTGCATATAATGTTCCACATAACTTGGATTAAATAAAAGGCTCCACAACCTCAAGTAACTCAGGTTATTCAACACTTCGATTGTAAATCTACACATAGTTTCATTTAGTATTGCCCTCATCTCTTCTAAGACCTTTTAGTCACTCCCAAGAATTGCCAACATTATGTATTTCTTATCGACTTAAGACTTAAAGCATCCTCATATGCACAAGTCATCCCCATCATTTCTCATCCTCACTTATCAAGGTTAAATCCAAGTAATAAGCTTCAACCATGTCTAAGGCACCCATCATCAATCTTCCAAGGCTTTACACAAATGTTTGCCATGCCTAAAGACTTCACAAATCTTCCCAATTTTCAAGTACCTTAATGGCTATGTTGTTATCATGTTTCCTTGAAAGTTTAGTCATATCCATGTCTAAAACCTACTAAAGCTAAGTATTATCCAAGATTCCTAAAAGGACAAAGCCCTAACCATGTTTAAGTTTTCTTGAAGGACTTCAAACAATAAGTCCTCGCTACTTCCAACTTCAAAACTCTGCACCAATCACAGTTTTCACTAAAGAACTCTTGCACTTTGCAACGTCTAATATCTAAACTCTTATCATTGAGTACAGTTTATTTCATTTCTTTGCATATTCAAAGCCCTTATAACATTAAGGAATTAAAGTTCAATTTCTATATTGCATTCACATCTCTTATAACGACAAGGGAATACAAGCATGCCCTTTTCATCATAAGAACATATGCTCATATTCACCAAGAGAATTTCTGATGAAAACTTATATTTTCTTATTCTCATGTTCATATAATCATTAAAGTTGAATCCGAACTTCGTATCACTCAAGTAGTAAAGACTAAGTATCTTTACCTTCGTGGTACTAATTAAACATACTAGATTACTTCGGCTATAAAAGACTAAAGATCTTTTAACCATGGTGAAGATATCTATACATTAGAAGATGTGGATATAGAGATATTAATATTTCTCACTTTTGGCTCTTCATCATGAGTCACCTCTTACAAACATCTCCTCCCTACGAGGTCTTCCCAAAGGGCATTAAGTCTTTTCTTCAAGGCATAACCCTAAGATCTTCCTTTAAGAAGGCATCAATCCCTTTTTGCAAAACACTATTACCTTTTTTCAAGATAGAAGATCTTTCCTTTAAACCACTTTAATCCACTAAAGTAACACCATGTTAGCTTTTCCTCTTTGCTATAAAAATTTACTAACAACAAATGTTAGCATTTTGTCAATCCTAAAGTGATTCATATCAACAGTCCTCAATTGAAAATTAGATAATTGTTAGCATCATGTTTCAAGACAAAACACATGTTAGTCAATATCCATTCATCTGAAGCTCTTAATCTTTGATAGACCCTTTTTATATAGCAAAGACTCTTCTCATTTCTTTGCACTATGTGAATACTCTGATGATAATTCTTTGAATAATATAAAGTTCCACATCTTTTTTCACCATGCAAAGATTCTCTCTAAAACGCCCTTGAAATTCTTTGCGCCATGCAAATATTCCATTGAAGACATGCTCAAAGATCCTTTGCACCATGAAAAACCCCTCTTAAATAATCAAAACATCTAAGCAGCATTGTTACAACATGGATTTCAAGCTATATTCATTGCCTCCTTGATCTTAACCCTAGGGTAACATCTTAGCATCCTTGCTATAACCTAGATCATGCTACATCCTACATGCCCAGTCTGCATTGCATCCATGGATCCTCGAACACTATTCACATCTTTCAAAGATTTCTTCACACTATACGAAGACCTTCTTAAGGATCATTTGCATCATGCAAAGACTCTAGTTCTTTGGCACATTGCCAAGTCTCTCTTGAATACCCTTCGCATAATTGAAAGACTCTCTCGAAGATACTTTGCACCATACAAAAGCTCCCAAAACCAACATATATCACACCCAAATTACAAAAATAGTAACAAAATACAAAAATATATTTAAAACATCAGAGGGAGGACATCCTAGTAACTGGTATTACCAAGCCCACATTGAGCTCAAAATCATAAGTCCAACAAAGACCCAAAAGCCATCATCACTTGCCTTTAAATACACTACCATTCCCTCACACAGGGTAAGCTTTCATTCCCTATTTTCTCTTTATATCTTTATGCCTTGCTCACTTACTGACTTAGGTATCGGAGGGGGCTTAGCAAACCCCCTAGCTCACCTTCTTTTATGCAGATCGCAAGTTCATGGACCTCGAAGGAGACCTCCTTTACCATTAATTATGAAAATTGTTGCACAATATTACATTTGTCACTCTAATATTTGATGTTTGCATAATCATTTATCGTGCAATAAATGTTTGATACATGGTTCTACCAGACCATATTGAATTGTTAACATGTGTTATAAGATGTTCAACTTTAATCACAATGGATTTTGAACAAAATATACATGTGATCATTAAGTTAAAATATCAACTTCAGGTTATTTTACTTCTTTGCTTATATTGGTAACTAAATGCGTAACATTATGGATGAATAAATTCATATATACATTATCCATTTTCAAATAATGAAGATCCAATCCTATCTTTTACTCTTGGAATGTTTTGTTATCATTTATTTTTGCAAACAAACTAAAAAAAATTAATATTTATATAATATCAAACATGCTAAGTTTCATAAGTTTCCGAATTTATAAACTTCCGGTTTATAGTTAGATTGACATGAGAATATGTTTGTAATATACAGAGACATTCTTTTAATGTTTTCACTCACAATTTCAATATAATTTGTTTGTCCCCTTAACACATAATATTAACTCTTCCAGAGCATTCAATAATTTTTTTCACCTTAGCACCATAATAATGACTCTTCTGGAGAATTCATTTTCCCATTGGTATATTAAAATGGCTCTTTCATAGCTTTATCCATTTTTGTGTTACTTGATATCGTGATAACATCTTTTCACTCATTTTCAAAGTATAATGTTTAGTATATATACCATAAATAATTTTGAAATCAATAAAAAAATTCATTTCTCATTTTCCATTTCTGGTGTTTATTATTATCATCATCAAATAATTTTTCACTTCAGGTGAAAATTAGTCATCAATTTTTATTTTTTCATTCCGGTAAAAATTATTCATCAATTTTATTTTTATAACAAATTGTTGATAATCAATTTCATTTTTACACTTTGGACATACATTTGATTTTCCATTTCAGGTGGATATTATTTATCAATTTAATTTTTTTCACTTCCAGTGGTTATTGTTTCATTTTAGTTTTTTACTTGGAGTGGAAATTATTAATCGATTTTATTTTTTCACTTCGAGTAAAAATCGCTAGCACATTCATATTAGTAACAAATAGTAATATATTTACTTTTAACTTTTCCAAGGATCATCAGGATCTTCAATAGTCGACTGCTGCAATTTTAATCTTTCTTAAAGTATTACAACTTTCGGTGTTTATTGTAACCCATTTTAAATTCAATAAAAAATATAAAAACAACTCACTATAGATGTTACCAAATGTCTTGATCAATTCAATTGGGCAAACTACAATCCAATATTGTCAACGAAACACCATCCTTACATGCATAAATCTATCAACAAAATTATTAGAAAGAACTAATAATAATACATATATAGACAACTAACAATAAAAATAACTGAATCGAAGATAAATAATATTGACTTCCCTGTTGATCATGTTTCAGTATGTTCTTATTAGCATGAATCGAAAGAGGGAACTCGTTCTGATAGTGTGTTTTATAAGTAAAATGAATCAACAAGAATATACATTACATGAATACATAGGAAAGTAGAGAATAAGAAATATAGAGAGAAAGTATGTGTATTGTAATATTATTCTCATCATGTATAACTTACAACAAACCTATATTTAAATGCATAAACAAAGAATTTGTAAGGACACAAGTTACATAATAAATAATAGAAGTTATGAACATCAATACAACTTAATATATATGTTACAAATTACATATATTTACAACAATATTTCCAATCATTCTTATTCATGAATAGAGATTTGGCATGATGAAAATTTGTTAACCGAATTATTAATAAAAATAAATCACCACACCTGCATAGATATTATTTTGAGGGTAGTTAGCCCAACTTTATGTTTCTAGGGCATTTTTTACTCCAAAAAATCAGCTCATTGATAAAATTACTATCACAGTGTTATAAAAATTTTGTTCATGTCAGATAATAAAAGATTTACTATGCTTTAGATCAATATAAAAAACTAGAGTTTTTTTCAATGTTTTAAAAGACGCTAGTCGGGCAACTAATGCCTTCGAGGCCTAAACGGTGCCTAGGTGGGGATTAGGTGGATTAGTATTCTTTGTTAATTTTTAATATTTATTAATGAATTAGAATAATAAATTTGACTTACACATAAATTTTTATATAATAAAAAAAAATTCACGTAGCTACACTTTTCTAGGTTTTGGAAACATTTTTTTTGAACTTTTAGCAACACTTTCCTTAGCTTTAACAACATATTTCTGGACTTTGGAAACATTTTGCGCTTTGACCACCTTGAACCACTCAATTATATAAAATCGTAATCGTGGTGGTGTTTCAAAATATCCCGCCAAGGACCGCCTTTTATACACTGAATTTGTTTTTATATATTTTCAATATAAACTTTTGATTGGGTTTGGATTAATTAAATTATGTTTTTTTTGCAGTTTGTTTAACTTGAATGTGTATTATTATTTGTTATAATATATTATCATTTTTAAATTCACATTTTAATTAAATCTATAATTTTAATATATTTGAAAAACAATAAAATACAAATACACCTATATTTAGTTCCCGCCCTGGTTTTCGAGGCTCCACTAATGTCTAACAACTTTTAAAATATTGCAAACACACCTACAAAAAGAGGAGACATGCCTAGAGATTTTTAAAATATACATGCCAAGATTATTTGGTTATTGATACTTTCCAATGTTGAAAACTAGATCGAACCGGCCAATTTGACCTAGGTTACCGTGAACCGGCCACCTGTACGGTTTGTTTAACAAAAATTGTAAGTTTTGGAGAAAACAAAATAAAAATCGATCATACCTTAGAATACCGGTAAACAACCAAATTGGTGAATACTTTATTTTCTCTCAAAACCACAAATACGACCCTGATGTGAAGTCACAACCGCCGCTTCTCTCTACTTCTCCATCAACGTTGTTTTCTCCATCAAATCTTAACCAGCAACTCATATATCTAAAAAAATTCACAAAATCATATTTGAAAAACAAAAGAACATAAATCACATTGAGATCTTTTAGGATTTTTTCTCTACTTGAATATGAACCCACACAAAAAATCACCTCAGCATGATTTCATAGACAAGAAAAGAAAAAAAAAATCGAAAGATGATATTAAGAAGAGATAGAAACAAAAGCACAAGAATGAAAAGAGGGAAAGATAAGATCAAATCTAATCATATTTTCCATTTTTCATTTTTAGCAGGATTTATAATATATTCTCTCCATTCATATTCTTCACGTTTCAATTTCCCAAATTAGATTCTCTTAAAATAATACTAATTTATTATCATTATATCAATTTTTACACATAAATACAACAAATATAAATTAACAAATATAAAAATTACAAAAGTAATAATATTGATTCTTTAAAGGATAACATATGATAATGATTGAGTTTTTATATTTTAAAGGGAATCCTTCTTTTGAAAGATATCATATAAAGAATTGTTGGATTACCATGTTACTCATTTTTATTCCCCATTTCACCAAATTTCCTATCACATGGAATTATTCAATTTGCTCATACAAAGGAGGTGCGGTTTGATTAATTAGGGATTTAAGATTTGAAAGTTGAAAAAGTAATTGAAAAATGGTTTAATACGTAATAAATATAAAATAAGGCAAATTCAAATTGGAGGTAGGGAGTGGTGGGCAGAGGTGCCGTCCTATAGGCTTTCAATTAATTGATGGGATGGAAGATGATAAAGTTAAGAATTAATGACAATTTATAACTTTTAAATTACCAAAAACAATTAATAAAAGTACTTTATGAAATAAAAAATATGTTCACAAGATGGAAGGATATTATATTTGTTAAAAATATATGTTATTTATGTTACTTTTATACGAAAGATCATTGAAGTTTATTTCTAACTATTATTCCTCGTATCATTTATGTATAATAACGTGTGTAACTTGTGTTTTTGCAAGTATTTAGACTTTATTTATATATAAGTTTGTTGTACATAACACATAAAAAGATGAATAAGAAGATATGAAATTTTTATTACTTTTTGTATATTTGTCTTCTCTACTTTTTTACTCATTCATGTAATACATATTCTTATTTGTATATTTATATTATTTGTAACACGTTATCATCGTGAATTTGCTTTTTCGATCAATACAAACAAAAATATCATTTGAGTAATATGATGAAAATAATATTGCGTTGATGAATATTATGAAGATTCACGGGGTTTGATAATTAGGAAAGTTTTTCTTTTCTATTTTTATTTATATTGTCAATATGTTATAAATATGGATCTTATTTTCTTCATTATTATATCGATAGAATTGATGCTATGAAGAATGATGTTTCTTTCTACAAAAGCTAGTAAATTTCCAATTTGACTCATCAAAATATTTGGTGATGTATATTATTAATTTTTTTTTTGTACTTTTATTGATTAAATTTGGTATAAAAATGATATTGTAATTGTCAGAAACTGTTGATCCTTAGTTGCTTATAGAATCGGTAGGGGGGGGGGCGGGGGGGTTTAATGCCGATTAACTAACTTTAGAGATTAAAAATCTTTTTCAAGTTAAGTTAATGTATGCTGAGTATAAATATGATGTGAGGAAACTTAAGGATAAAAACACTGCAAAATACATAGCTCAGGCTGACTTTGGTTTGGTCACAAGATGTGTTGAGTAAAATCTTACTTAACTTAGATTGGTTTTTCAAGCAAGATAAAAATCGAGAGAAAGATGCTTATGCCAAGAGAAAGTTGACGAGATATAAAGATAAGGTTAAGGAGATATTACACCTATGATTTTATCCTCTATGAGAGTACGAGGTTTTAGACCTGCATGGTCGTTGTGAGGTGCCGGCCCCGAGAAATGGGGCATGGGGGGTTTTTGAGGAAATGAGAGGAAATAAAGTTTTGGAAGACTCGAGGCCTAAACCTCTATCCTACGTTACAGAGTCGCCACTAGAATCGGTTCTTCCGAGAAATTCGATACAACCTAGATCCGTTAAGCCTAAACCGATTTTAATTCCCATCGTAGGGGTATTTTAACATGTATATTGATGGACTTTAACAAATAAATAAATAAATTAATTAAAGATATACATAAATAAATAAAAAGAATACTAAAATAAAATAAATTAAATACTATGTTAGAATTTAGAAGAAAAGAAAATACTGAAAGCACATGAAAAAACAGCTCTAGGAACTCAATGGTTTACCCTTTCGGCGTAAATCCACTTCAACGAACCTGCTAGTTCTCCGGGAGCGGTCCATGTTCTTTTTTATTTGTAATTCGTGAAAATTTTTTTTTCTAAAAGTAATCAGATTCGGAACCTAAATTGATTTTAGGCTGAGAATATCTAAAGTTTTTGAAAAGAAGATGAAAGTCAAAATTTTCCGACTGTTGTCAGAAAAATTCCATTTTTGTCTGAAAATTTCCCCCCCTCATTTTAAAATTATTCCCCCTACTGTCGGCATGTCCGCCTGGTAGACTGCCAATCCGCCCGGTGGATTGTGCGTTCGTTTAGTAGACACGACATTTCATGGGGGGTTTTATTTTCAAAATTGTTTTATATTTATATTTTTTTTCTTTTTCTTTTTATTTTCTTTTATTAAAAAAGATTTATTTTAATTTATTTTATATTTTTAATTAATTTATTCCAGGCCCTTAAACATTTTTTAGGTCCTTAAAATATATATTTAAGCTTTGAAGTTTTCACCTAAGTCTTATGGTCTCGAATATTTATTTAAGGCTCGAAATATTATTTAGTAACAAGGAGAGCTCCCAATTGAAGATCGCTAGATAATCGAAATTTGGGAGTTTAAGGATTAAATCCCGAAAAGCTGTCATCATCGAACACGCAAAGCTGGTACAAATTCCCATGCTAACAGCTGCCACTCGTGGGATCACTGCTGGTTATAGCCAATATAATCACGCGCAATGGAGCAGAGGGATCGAGGAAATACCTAACCAGTGCGATTGATAACTTTTTTTTATCTTCGATCGGTGGTGATTGATGCCCCGTTGTGGACGAGACGACCGTTTTTTTTCTACGCCATCCTTTTAATTGGCAATCATTTCTTTCTTCAGTTGCGGTCATTGTGTGCCCCATGTGAGTTGACATTCAGTTGATTTTGACTGTTGGTAGTGCTGGAGCATGGTGCTTAAATTCGTTTCAAAGGAGATCCATGGGAGAGGGATATCCAACTGTTTCTTTCTTCGGTTGCCCTCGGTGAGACTATTTCAGTCTTTGAGTTTGAAAAGTTGAGATAATCTTTTCTTTTTTCGGTTATATTGCAGATGTTGACTTTCTTCCTATGACAAATCGAAGAAAAGTATAATGTTAGTACATTTTATGGCGAATGCTTTAATTATTTGATTGAGTTTATACGAAGTAAAAATTTTTTCCCCTTCCATAAAAAATTAAAACATGATGAAGGAGTAAATTTGACGAGTTTGATGAAAATTTGGGGATGTCCCGAAGATCGCTCTATTATTTAAGGAGGCTTTTGCGATGCTACAATTTTGCTTAAACATGGCCTAAGTAGGTTTAAATTGTCTTTAGGCTTGAGTGGGCCATTATCTTTCTTAATTTTGATGTTGTGTTGCTTTGACACCCCTTTGATGCTTGCAGGTTTCCTCAAGTGGAAGTGGAGTTTCTTGTTTATCGGAATGGTAGGTTTGGCTTTACCTATAAGTGACATGATGCGTATGTAATGTATGCATGATTTTAAGCATGAACCATATCTATCACATGATGTATGTTTGTCTGTTGTAGGTGTTGTGGTCTTTGGAGCATCGGGGGTCCGATCGATCGTAGAAGCTTCATTACGTGAAGAGCCTTCCGGAGGGTTTTGAGTAGATATCCTCTTGTGCTGGTGCATGGGTACCCCTAGGATTTATCTTGTTGACCTTCCATGGCTTCCTTATTGCAATGAATGCTTAAGAGTGATGATGGCCATGGGTCTGAGTTAACGTTCGATTTTATGGATAATCGAAGTCGAGTTCAAAGCTTGAATCTGGTTTGAAGAGGATTTGGATGGGTAATTGACTTTTTTACGCTCATTTCCTTCTTTGGTATGATGTTAGTGATGTTAATGTTGATCCCAAACCATGTGGGTGATGCTCACTTTAAAGTTGATAATGAGAGCTTGGAAGCTTTTTTGCCTGAAGTATTGTAAGTTACTTCTTGTTGTGACATTCTTCTCTACCAGGGAAATTAGAAGATATTCTTCCTAAATTCTGGAGGAGATAGATGATGCCCTATGCTATTTCGAGGATGATGAATTTGATATTTCTTTTGTTCTAATTTCTTCATAGACCGCCCTCATAGGTTTTCAATCTATCGAACCTTATCTTAATTTTTGCATGGACCACCCTCTCAGGTTTTCAATCCAGTAGACTCATCTTTTCTTCTTTTATTTTTCTTTATTATTTTTTTATTTTTATTGAACCACGATGTGATGGGATGCTTACTTGCGATATTCTACAGTTATCATGCAAGCAATCAAGTTAAACATGTGCATAAAGATTCAACAAGAATGACATTTCATTGATGAACTTAATAGGGGTATGAATGTTTTCAATGATTTGATTCCTGCCATCGATTAGCCCTTTCAGGTTTTTTTAACCAATGTGCTTGCTTTTCTCTCGATGTCATAAGTTTTTCCTAAGTCACCCTTTTCAGGTTTTCAACTCAGCAGTCTATTCTTTTTCCTTTTTGAAAAGAGGCTTTAATTTTTTCTCACTTAATAGAGTGTTAATTGATAGACTAATTAATTTTTTTGTTAAGATTACTTTTAACCTGATTTATGTCTTTCACATATACGTGATAGCGATTGTGCCAGTCTTGATTGATTTGATTGATGGATTAGATACCATCCATATCCATGACTTTATTCGTTATCTTGCTCAGCATTTTTTTATTGATTAATGCTCATGATGCTTTGCTAGCTTAAGGTATACGCGATGATGAGAAATGGTGCATAATCATCTTCAATTATTCTCCTTGATAACAATTCCTTGATAGTAAAATAGAGAATAGGTGATATGTTAGGGATCCGAGGCTTCGGATCTAGTGGGTATATCAATGTAGCTTGATTCCATTAGGGTGAATAATTTACTTTCAACAGTATCCTTCAATAGTGTAATGATCGGCCCACAAATGGTGGTGAGCCGTATGATGGAGTTGCCATGCTCAAAGATCCAACTCCTTCTTTGTGTCTTTTTAGTACTATCATTATATAAGCCCATTTCACAGGTTATTTGACTATTTTGGGGAACTTAACTTCAATTCGCTCTGTTACCTTTATTTTGACTTTCAGCACATTCTGTGTTTTATCATTTTGACTTTTGCTTGGTTGATTTAATAGTCAGTGGAGGTTCTCTGTTTGGTAATGTTTTGGTCGATCTCATGTCTTTATAGGATCAAACAAATGCTATCACGCATTGTCTAAGTACCTATGTTTATCTCTCACTTTTCTTCAAGAGTCAAATCATTTAAACTTATTACAATCATCAGGGATTCCTTTATACCCGAAATAATTTTGTGACATGATGTGTCATGTATACTAAAAACATTATGCCTATGCTCATGAGAATATGTGATGTCAAATCGATAGGATATCACGGGAGTAAACAAAGTTCAATGCATTCAAAAAGTTCAAGAGCCTCATGGGCAGAGTTTTTGAAAAAGGTTTAAAGAACTAAATATTACATCATTAGTGTTATCATTTAGCGGTCATCTTCTCATACTAGTGCTTTTGTTAGGATTCCCCATAAGTATGTTCATGGATTCGAAATGCCCCATCTTCTTCGCCCTTTCAAACGCTTCTTGATATCTCACAAAAACATCAAGCCCAAGCCTGCTTCTATAAGATGGCAATGCGTTATCCATGAGTTTAATTAGTTCTCTCCCTACTTCTACTTTACAGCCTCCAAATTTTGCATTGTGGTTACCATTTAGGTATTGCAACCATAATGCTCAATCATAGCTTGATAAAGGCTATAACAATCATAAGCTACACCCATCGAAAGATGACTATACCATTCATTGACCGGGTTGCCCAAAGTGACAATAAAAAGCTTAGCCATCATTCATTTACTCACCCTCAATGCCCTCATCACTATCTAGTAATGTGCTCAATGAGCACGCAGGTCTCCAAAATCCACATACTTCTCAAACTAAGGCATCGTGAAGTTTGGTGGTAAGCTATCTTCATCCTTGACTATTAGTAGCACAAGGTATGCATTCATTTGACTTGGCACAAGATGGACGTTGTGAGTGACCAAAAACTGTTGCCACAATTTTTCCATTCTTGGTTGGTAGAGAATAGTATTCGTAGTGCCTGAATAGATGCCATAATGTCCCCGGGGAAAGGTAGTTCTCCTGGGAATTACCACAAAGTTGGATAGTTGAGGGATAACGTGGAATTTTGAGGAAACTGGCACAATCTAAGTAGGAATAAATTGTTGAGCCACACCTTGATAACCTTGAATGAGAGGGATGTAGCTTGAAGAGGGCTAAACGTCTCTGACTGCCATGTGGCGCTCACCCTGATAAAAAGATCCTGGTGCAAACACTGACTAACTATGCTATCCTGGGAAGAACTAATTCTCAGGCTGTTGCTGGAAAGAACTGGTGATAACTCAGGAAATAAATCCTATTCAAGATGGCAATCTTGAAAATCTCTCCTCATGATAGAAATCAAATTACACATGGATTATCTTACAGATAATAACAAATACAATCTTTATCCAACTAAGACTCCTAATCCTATTTAATTTAGGAGTCATCAAGGCTTATATAAAGGCTCTAAACCTCAAAGATATGATATTTGATTCTTAATTCTCATAATATCCGTTACTAACTTATGTATTGGAGAGGCTACGCTGGTTACATGGCTAGCCCCTCTAACATTATTTTATCTTGTAGGTAGACAATCCGGCCAAGACAATACACAACTCAATTCTGAAGATTGGAGCATAGAACTAGATTTTATAGTCCTATCTTTCGTTGGTGCAGTGAGCGTGGACTAAATTTACTTACTCAGACGAGAAGTTTGGTCAGGAATAGAAACTTTGACAAAATCTCAACACATAACCATGAACTTACGATAATTGATTAAAATTACGCATTCATGCCTTTAATTTGAAAGGCTTAATACACACACACACACAAATTCGATAATTGCATAACTGTTTATTTATTTAACCTATATATTATTGAGAGTTCAATTATATACTAATATTTATCTCAAAAGATAAAAGTTTGTTACTCTTTGACAGGATACAAATTACATTGTTTCAACATACTTGTGTAAAGAGAATAAGTTCCAATCTATCTATTCAACATACTTTATAAAAACCACTTGTTGATTAACGAGCCCCATGGCAAAATACTACCAATCATAGGCGATGATCCAAAAGCGGGCCCATCAACAACTGTAAGAAATAATCCCATGGCAGGATATCGCATAGCCGACGAGCCAAAAGCTGACCTATTCAGACAGTCACATCGTCACATGATAGTAATTGTATGGATATTATATTCACCTCAATGAGTGTGTTAGACCAATGAAAGCCTACAAAAGGCATGCAAAGCAAAAAAACACCTTCAACCTTAAAAGGCTTCAAATAGTCCAGGACTACAAGACAAAACAAAGTTAGAGGGACTAGCCGTGTGGCCGGTGTAGCCTCTCCGATGCTTAAGTTAGTGATAAAATTAAGAGAGGAGGAAGAGAATAATAATAATTAAGAATCTGATATCATACCTTTGAGGTTTAGAGCCTTTATATAGGCTTCGATGACTCCTAAATAGAATAGGATTAGGAGTCTTAGTTGGATAAAGATTGTATTTGTTATTATGTGTAAGATAATCCATGTGTAATTCGATCTCTATCTTGAGGAGAGATTTTCGAGATTCTATCTTGAGTAGGATTTTCTCCTGAGCTATTAACTGGTACAATTATACCCGGGCTAACCAATCTAACCTTAATTCTGATTCAGTTGACCTTGTCCCTCTCCGAACTGGTAAAAGGCAAGAGGAGCAATGTTACGAGCTGGGTGCACCATATGAGAAGGAGAAGGTCCCCTTTTTTTAGGCTAATTAGTCAGACCATAAATGTTAAGGGTGACATCTGGGTTGGACACCACATCATGAGCCCTTTCTTCAGGCTGACCTGGCCTAGT
Organism: Euphorbia schlechtendalii; assembly: GCA_949673415.1. NCBI lineage: Eukaryota > Viridiplantae > Streptophyta > Magnoliopsida > Malpighiales > Euphorbiaceae > Euphorbia > Euphorbia schlechtendalii. Next base: position 35,063 of record CATIWQ010653946.1, read on the forward strand.
ATTTTGATAAATAATTGATGCTAGTTGATCACTGTTTACAAGGGCATTCAAGGCAGTTGCAATCTCGATGCTCACTGATGATTGAGGCGTCTGTCAAGAATTTTATCCCCTAAGAAGGGGCTGAACTTCCCTCACAATTTCATCTTGTAAATCGGCTATGCTATTTGTTCGATCAAAATTGCAAGATGTAAGCTAAACTGAATCTGAATTTGAACTTGAGTCTTCACTTGAGTCATTGTACGGAACCCCTTCTAGACTAGCCACGATTGGAGAAATGCAGACCAAGCAATGAGCAGGACTTTTCCAAACTATTATACACAGGCAGAAGATCATACCATGCAAATGGGATTCGTGATGAGTCATGAAAATGCACGAGATGTCAATGTTATTGCTGCATTCATAAAGGGTTAATGTGCTATAATGAAAAATAAAAAATTATGTTTATCAATCCATTTTAAATGAATAGGTTAGTCATTGGATACCTTGAAAAAAATGTGAAATAAAAACCCAGCCCTTGGGAGTGGATTTGAGATCTGTACGACGTCCATGTGAATTCATAACATGAGTGATGTAAATGAAATGAGGTGACCAAGTTACTCGTGTGGTAATGGGTCAATAGTTTGAGATTTTTTTATTGTGACTAGATCTCATGGAATGAGGAGGTCAAATTGATTTCAGGTAACCTGGGTCATTGAGAATGGGATCCTACGGATCACCTGCAGTGGGAAAGTGTTCAGGTCGGAGAACCTCGTCCAGTTATGAGACTCAGCTACCGAGGAAATTGCCAGAGACTCTGTTGAACCACTGCTTCCCTTAGTAATGGAGGAGGATGATCTTGATATAGACCCTTTGGTGCACCAATTAAAGGGGACACAAACCAAGTATAGCATCTAGCAATTGCTACGCTTCTCCATAGCCCGTCGGAGGGGATTATTCCAAAAGTTAATGAAAATGGATGCATCTCTAACCACGTCTGTCATAGAGATGTGTGCAGCGATTAGAGAAGGCATCTCGACAAAGAAATTTCCCACCATTTACTTTGACGACTCAGATCTACCCCCTGAGAACAGGAACCACAACTAAGTACTCTTTATCAAAGTGAATGTCCTAGATAGATGTGTCTCATATGTTATGGTCGATGATGGCTCTCCCCTGAATCTATACCCTTTGAAAGTCCTTCCGCATCTCAGGATGAATGAGTGCATGTTGGAAAGGTCCGATATGGTGATCCGAGCTTACGATGACTCTAGAAGAGGGGTAGTGGGCACTTTTACTACATAGGTGATGGTGAACGGTGTGGCTTTTGAAGTCAAGTTCATAGTACTTGACATCTCGGTTTCTTACTCCTTGCTCTTGGGAAGGCCATAGATGGGGGCTGTCCTATCAACCCTCCACCAGAAGATCAAATTGATACATCAAGGGGAACCGGTAACCATCAAGGCTGATAAAGAATCCGTCATGGTGGCAGAAGCCTTTGCCGAAGAAGAATTTCATGGACTTAAGATTGCCACACTGACCGATGGGAAGAAGAAAAGGTAGGTTCCCATTAGATATTACCATTTCTCTCGAGGACTTAAGTAGAGCATGAAACGCTAGGGATATGTGCCTAGCAAAGGCTTAGGGAAATACCACCAAGGCGTAACTGAAGCAGTCAATCCTATCCCGCTGGTATAAAAATTTGGTCTTGGCTTCACTCTTAAAAGTAAGATCTATAAGCATAAGAAGCCTCTCTTCTGCAACATGGTGAATGTATGCGAAATAAAGGGGAAGAAGAAATATAGGGGAGAGGTTGAACCCTTGATCACGAGTGGTGGAGAAGTCCCTATTTTTGAGATCTTTAATGATGTGTTTAACTTTGAGAATGACCTTCTAATCACCATAGTTACTAATGGTAAGCCTGTTACCCAAGATTCCCAACTGGATCCTCCAGTCCCAATGGAGAGCTCGACCAAAGATAAGGGGAAAGCTAAGATGTTCCAAGAAGACGAGCCTGAACCTGAATTGGAACTTGACCATGAAGACATTGGAGGAGCATTGGAAGCTATCACTAAGGTCTTATCGGCACTCATGAGGACCAAGCAGATCAAAGGTAAAAGTATAAGCGGTAATTTCCTGATAGCGGTAATGAGGACAATCATGTAGAAGATACAGCAGATGAAGCTCCAAACCATGGAGGTAGAAGAACCAGTTCCTGCTTTGTAGCCCACCCAAGGCCACTGTAGTATTCCTGAGGTACCCGTTGTAAAAGAAGACACTCCGCTTGTGGAGGAAGAAATAGATGATGTAATATTTGACATTTCAACCTATGCGGCATTTAATTCAATGAATTCAAACTTTTCTTACTTGTGCGATGTCTGGCCAGATGGCAACATGCATTTTTCTAAACATACGCATAATGTTTTTAGCATACATGCTGCATCATTACATGATATTAACTTAGGTACAAATGAATCACAAAAAATGATGACTATTTTTAAAGCTTTGACTCTTGAGGAAAAGAGAGAGATTGTAACAGTACTTAAACAACACGTGTTAGGATTCGCTTGGTCGTATGAGGACATACCAGTAGTCAACAGGGAAATTACAAAACACAAGATTCCTACTGATTCGTAAATCAAGCCAATGAAGAAGAAGTTGTGACGGTTACGATATGAATGGACAGAGAAAGTCAAGATAGGGATGGCTGAGCAGATCGAGGCTAGATTCCTAGAGGTAGTCAAATACCCAACTTTGGTTGGCCAATATCGTCCTGGTAGCAAAGAAGGATGGGAAGGTCCATGTATGTGTGGACTTCAAAGACATGAATAGGGCTTTTCCAAAGGATAACTTTCCTCTGCCTCACATTGATGTCTTAGTAGATAGTTCCGCTAGGGCTTCTATGTACTCCTTCATGGATGGCTTCTCCGGGTACAACTAGATCCTTATGGTCAAGACCGCCTTCATCACCGAGTGGGGGCTTTTCTATTACAAAGTGATACCTTTCGGGTTAAAGAACGCTGGGGCAACCTATCAGAGAGGTGTTGCCACCTTGTTGCATGATCTGATACATAAGGAGGTTGAAGTCTATGTGGATGATATGCTAGTAAAGTCAAGCACTTGGGAAGAACATCTCATTATCCTCGACAGGTTTCTCACCCAAATTGAAAAGTGCAACCTCTGACTAAATCCAAAGAAGTGTGTTTTTAGAGTGACTTCTAGAAAGCTTCTTGGCCACATTGTCAGCTAGTGGGGGATAGAAATGGACCCCGATAAAAGCAAGGCCATCTAGGGCATGCTAGGTCTTAAAATGGAAAAGGAAGTAAGATTCTTCCTAGGATCCCTCTAGTATGTGAGCAAGCTCATCTCCCGACTCATTACTGTTTGCGAGCCCATCTTCAAGTTACCAAGGAATCAACAGCCAATTATGTGGAATGAACAATGTCAGGTTGCATTCGACAAGATCAAGAAGTATTTGGTTAGCCTACCAGTATTGAAACCTTCGGTTCCAGGGAAACCCCTAATCCTTTACCTAGCTATCAAAGAATCCTCTGTGGGAGCAATGTTAGTGCAGGAACATGAAGATCAACAGGAGCACACCATGTACTATCTAAGTAAAAAGTTGCTGGAACATGAGTCCAAATACACATTGGTAGAGAAAACCTGCGCGGAAATGGTATGGCTCACAAAATCTACGCCATTACTTCGAGTCTTACAAAGTGTAGGCAGTGTTGAAGTTTGACTCGATGAAATACCTTTGCACTCACCTAGTCTTTTCCACTCACCTAGTCTTGCCATTCAAACCTTGATAATGGAGTCCAATTTCAAGGTGCAATGACAGAGCTAGTAAAGAAGTATGGTGTGGAACATCATCATTCCTCCCCTTATAGGCCTCAAGCCAATGGAGCAGTGGAAGCGGCCAACAAGTCAATCAAGAAAATCTTGAGCAAGATAGTGGTTACCTATAGGGATTGGGAGAACAAACTTCCCCTAGAAGTTTGGGGATACCGAAAAAGTGTCAAGTCCCCGACAAATCGAACACCCTTTTCCTTAGTCTATGGCATGGAGGTAGTTTCACCTGTAGAATTGGAGATGGGATCCCTCAAAGTAGCATTAGAAGCAAAGTTGGAAGAGTCAAACTAGGCTAGAGCCAGGTTCGAGCAACTCAATATGATAGTTGAGCACAGCCTAAGTGCCTTAGGTCATCTGCAAATGTACTAGAAGAGGATGGCTAGAGCATACAATAACTAGGTTATACTTTAGAAACAACCCTTGAAAGTAGCAGACTTAGTCCTAAAGTAGCTAAGGCCTTCAAACGTGGACGTTAGAGGGAAATTTCGACCAAACTGGGAAGGACCGATGGAGTCATTATCTAAGTCGATAAATTGAGTCCTCTACACCTACAATATTTGAATTCGATCGGGACCCTCATGATGCTAATCAGTGCTACGAGTTAAACATGAAAACCTCGAAACCCGTTGACACCTTCTGTACTATCAGCACAACCGGGAGGGAGAGTAGAATGTGACCTCGCGCAGGCCAAGCAAGAGAATCCCACTATCATGCATTACAACAAATACTTGAGAAATAGCCCACCAAGGGTAGACCCATCGAATTTGGTGGTCTTGATATCGACTCATGATCTGAACCCAGTCAAACTCATTTAGCTTCGCATGTCGATCTGTAGTGAGACCACACCTGCTGTATTGAGTGGGGGAGTAAAGGGCACAATTTATGATGGGAGCTCGAATCAAAGATAACTTCTCCAATAACCACACCTATGTGAGTGACAATTAACACGGGACTATGTAAAATGTTAAAAGTTGAAATAAGAAGTTACCTCAAAAAGGGTGAAGTGATCATCAACTAAACCTTGATCGATGTTAGCAGCATCTATGTTAACCAAACACTCCGCCAGAGCCAACGTGGAAGGAGAATGTTTGCAAGAAAGAGATTGCATAATAGAGATGAGCCGGAATGGGAAAACCAGCCTAGAACCGCAAATAAACTTGGCCATCAAAAGAAGGGTCACCATAAAAGGCTAAGCCAAGTGAGATCGGGAAGCGATTGCACACCAATCCAAACAGCACTAACTCGAAACCCTAGAGGAGCAGGCGGTTGAGACAAGAAGGGACGAAGAGAATCCAGGTTCCACAAACCTCTTAAGGTGTCCATGGCCCCGAATTGGTAGGCAGGAACTACAATAGAAAAGCCTCGGGGGATAAGAAATGCTCATTATGGCTTGAAATTCCTTGATCATGGGATGCAATTCTTGAAGGGTGAAATGAAACATGTGAGTATTTGGATCCCAGAACGACAAGGCGGCCCGGACAAGAGCTGAGTTTACCAGGCAGAATGCTAAATAGCATAATCTCCATAGACCAAAAGGCTTCAATCTTGACCAATCAGGGTTTTTCAGGGTTTAAAGAAAGGATCAAAGTTGTTGGTTGTGTGATGCCATGAGAAAGGAAGAAATCTGAACAGGTTGGAAAACCAACACTGACATCGATATTGCAATATCGGTACAATGTGAGCAATGTCGGTACCGACTTTAGCAATATTGTTACTGATGTTAGCCTAAATCGCATTGTTATTAATGTGGTAATGTTGACACCAATGTTATCTACGTCGGTGTTATTGTATATACTTATAAGGGGAGGTATTTTCCAATGTCGATGTTGACGTCTCCTTTGCAACAACATATTATCAGCTATGGATACTTGCGAATGCATGCGTGGGTTCGAAAATGGGCAAAGTTACTAATTGAACCCAAGGGAACGAGAAAGATAGTACAAAAATGCAAAGGGGCGGAAAGGCACTCTATTCAAATCAAATAAACGTGAAAAATCTACAAACCCCAATGTATCAGAGGTGGAGCGAAATAAAAATACATCAAAAGCTATACTAAAAAGGCCACACCAACCAACTACCTACAAATCCTAATCACTATCAATGGAGCCTTCTAACTCCTCCTCTTCCTCTCTAAGAGACTCCTAGATCCGGCTTGGGTGATTGATGTCCTTAGAAGCCCCAGCGATGAATAGATCCTCTAGACGCTCCTCCCCTATTGATGGCCATCTGCATCCTCCTTAGCTGCTTAGTGAAGGCTCGCTCCTCAGAAGCCACATTCCCGATCCCTACTGCTGTCTACCCCTTGCTCTTACCCTTGCCTCGGGAGAGATCTCTCTCCATCATCCTAATGTGCTCCCCTGGTCCCTCACCAGTCCCTTCAGCAACGCTAGTCGGTCCTTCAGCTCCTGAGCTCTAGCCTCCGTGGAAGATCGAGCCTAGCGCTCCAAGTGTAAAAATTCACATGACATTTCATGCATAATCAATCATCACTTCACAATCATATAATGCATAATATACTATTTAACACATAAGCAGCTAGCGGAAATGGAAAGCAAAAGTGGAGAGTCTTAACCTCGGGTGTTGTTCTGCGCTATGATCAAATCCCTTGAAGACATATACTAGCGTGCCATCCACTCTGCCTTGGCCTGACGAACCTGGCAACATGAAATGTTAGAGAAAAGGTAAACCAAGATGCAAAGAAGCTTGTGAGGAAGGAATCTCACATGAGTGGTGTCCTGGGGGATGAAATCCAGTATATGATGGCTAGTGGGAAGCTCCACGGGGGTAGTGTCCCCTACCAGGGAGAGGAGAGAAAATGCGGTATCCATGGACATAGCCACCCGACCCTCTATGATACCTGGGGGTGGCATAGAAGGGCCCTCTAACCACCCGACCTCAACACGGATGCGCTTGCTACGGCTAATCTGTAACCATATACAAAAAGGTTATTAATGAACTCACAAGAAGGACTCATAGCGGGCTTTCTATAGTCCACACTTTCTCCAACTTATTACGATCAATGGACTTTCCACAGTCTGAATATTCTCCAACTTATTACAGTCATTGGACTTTCTACAGTTCCCACTGTCTCCAACTTATTACAGTTATTGGACTTTCTACAGTCTGCACTTTCTCTGACTTATTACAGTCATTGGACTTTCTACAGTCCGCACTTTCTTTGACTTATTATAGTCTATGGTCTTTCTACAGTCTGCATTTTCTTCGACTTATTATAGTTAATGGACTTTCTACAATCTGCAATTTCCCTAACTTATTACAGTCAATGGACTTTTTACAGTCCATGCCTTCTCCGACTTATTATAGTCAATGTACTTTCTACAGCCCACATTTTCTCTGACTTACTATAGTCAACGAACTTTCTACAGTACACATTTTCCCTGACTTATTACAGTCAATGGACTTTCTACAGTCTGCACCTTCTCCGACTTATTATAGTCAATGGACTTTCTACAATCCTCATTTTCTCTGACTTACTATAGTCACTTGACTTTCTACAATCTACATTTTTCCTTACTTATTACAGTCAATGGACTTTCTATAGTTCGTACCTTCCTTCGACTTATTACAGTCGATGAAATTTCTACAACCCTCACCTTCTCCGACTTTTTATAGTCAATGGACTTTCTACAATCCTTACCTCTTTCAAACTTCTCCCTACCAAGTGCGACAAGCTGAAGGTTGACATTCAAGGAGAAACTATTACCGAACAGGTAACTCACAAGGAGTACGGAGAGACCAGTCTCAACAACATAGGCGCTAGGATGCAAAGCCCCCGTATTATCACAAAGATCCCACATTGGGAAGTGCCAACCGTAACGGGTCAGGTATCACCTATAAACCCTACTACTCTTTCAATCGTGAGAACATACTGATCTCATATTAGTAGTGATCCCATGAGGGGCAGCCTGTGAGCATGAGATTTTGATCCTCTCTCGTGAGTTTAATGATGAAGTTGTAATTTATTTTTCTTTGCTAGTCTTTCACTTTGACAAGGTCTCGAAGATCCTCAGGAGAAGCATTCATCATTTCTTTCAAACCTTAGACAGTTTTTCTTACTCAAACTAGTCAAAGCTAAGATAAAATTAAGCCTAATGCCCATACCGATGTGACAACATCGGTATTAGCATTGGTAACATCGGTGTTAGCATTGTAACAGTGACACTGATATTACAACCTTAACTTTAACTAAGCCCAGTTTATGCCAAAATTAGACTCAAAAGCCAACACTGATACCGATGTTACCAACACTAACACAGATGTTGCCAACACCGACAGCGATGTTGCCAACACTAATACCGATGTTGCCAACATTGAGAGATTGAGCCCAGTTCAGGCCAAAATCAGACCTAAAAGCTAACATAGATACGAATGTTGCAAATACTAACACCAATGTTGCCAACACCAACACTGATGTTGCCAACACCGATATCGATGTTTCCAACACAGATACTAACGTCGATGAGTCAGTAACAGTAGAATTGTGAAATTTTGGGAATAATGGATACAATATTTCTTTAGGGCCTTTGTACCCTTAGTTGACCTCTCTAGCAGTTGCACATTGTAGGGTGGCTGGAGAGGGTCATCCTCCCTTAGATGGGGGGTGAAAAGTGAAAATGGAGGTAAATAATGATGGTTTTTAATTTTGGATTGAAGGGAGCTCTCCTACAAAAGGAGGGCTCATATTCAGATAAAAGGGGTTGAGTTTTGTGCAAAAAAGTTGCAGAGAATTGAGCTCACTTGTCTTGAAGAGAAAAATATTGAATTTCATAAGTTTTGAATTAGTTTTGGTGTAAGTTCATAAGGGAAAATAAGTTTTCCTTGGAAAGGTTAAGGAAAGTTCATAGAAAGGGTATAGACTTGGGTTTTCTAGGATTCATTTAAGTAACTTTGAAGTTTAGTTTCACAAAAATTGAGAGGGATTGAAGAGGGGAACGTCCTTAGTTCACACATATGTTCAAACCCCTTTTCATACTTTTGCCAAGCTTTAATTCAATATAACTTGGTGAAGGAGCTACAAACAAAGCCTTAGACTACATTTCAACCATTATCTTTCAAGTTCGTGGAGTAACACTTGCTCCATTCTTAGTTTTTTCTCAACCAAACAACTTCACTACATAAACTAAAGAAACTAGGAGGGCTTCCAGGAGGAGCTTTGCGGATCTCGAAGAAGTGGATTCTCGACTATAGGGTGAACCTTTGAATTCCTAGAGTTGTGTCTCGTACTTATTTGATGATTTGATGTTGTTTTGAAAGTGTTTAATTATTTGCTATTTACTCTTTGTATTCAGGAAAATTCAGGCAACGCTAACGTCGGTGTGGCGAAGTCGGTGTCAGTGTTGCAATGCTGACATCGACATTGCAACACTGACATCGGTTTTACCCTTATTTTCCATAATACCAATTTATATATTATGCACTAATTATGGGTAATTAACCGAAAATGACTTGTTTACATGAACATATTAAGATTAGTAGAATATTTATGTGTTCCGTTAATCTTTTAGATATATTCCAAGGGAAATTAATGTTTCAACCGCAGTTTCCTCTTAACGAGATAAAATTATTACCATGTTGGAATTCCCCCGGAATATATACGAAAGAATAGCATTTATGTTCATTGGCCTAGAACTAGTTACGATCTCCACATATTTGTTTAAAATTAAGTTTCGACTAAGAAACCCCCACGAAGGGAACGACCTGTTCCTGGATATCTGACCTGACAAAATTCACATGTGACATTTTCATTAATAAAATGAGCAACATACTTGTATAAAAATGGATCATTTTTATAACGAAAATCACGAGCCTTTGTCGACACTTTTTATTTAACTCAATTCTAAATATTGAAGCCGAACATACTTGGTGTATTGGCACATACTTGTGTTGTGAAAATATATTATGCTAACCTTTGTGGATACAGGTAGATTAGGTTAGATGTATGTTAAGATTTACTTTCCTTCAGGTATCACCCTTGAATAAAAATTATGTATTTGTTAGATCGGTTGTATAATAGGATATGGATGTATTCATTTACCTAGATCTCATGTATTTTAGGCAATTTGTATTCCCCATCCCCAAAACATGTAAATAATCTCCCACAGACTAAGCGCCTACGTGTTTACTTTTCGCACTTATTTATTGCCTTTTGTGTGCATGCTAAAACATAACTCGAAAATGATTTAGAACGGGATATCATGGTATTGGAATATGGTAGCCACTTGCCTAATATAACTTAAATAATGATGAAATAAGTAACTCATCCAGACTTAAATCTCTATACTACGTTATCATTTAGGCTTAACAGATCTAGGCTGTACCAAATTTCCTGGAAGAGCTGATCCGGGTGGCGACTCTATATAATGTAGGCTAGAGGTTTAGGCTTTGTATCTTTGGAATCCTTTCCACAAACATAACGCACTTTTCAAAAACCCCATGTCCCATCTCACGGGTCCGGTGCCTCGTGGCGACCACGCGGGTAGAATGTCGTCCTCTCACACAATGTGCATATTGTTTTCTCTTAATGTCCTAAGTTTTTCTTGAGCCACCCTTTTCGGGTTTTCAACTTAGTGAACTATTCTTTTTCCTTTTTGAAAAGAGTATTAATTTTTTCTCACTAAATAGAGTGTTAATTGTTAGGCTAATTACAATTTTATTTTTTACTGGTACTGCTTTTTTCCTGATTTATTTCTTTCACCTACACGTTATAGCGATTACGATAGTCTTGGTTGATTTGACTGATACAATGGTTTCTATCCATGTCCACGACTTTAATTGGTATCTCGTTCATCATTTCTGATTGATTGGTTGGCACTCATGCTGCTTTGCTAGCTTAAGGTATACACGAGGATAAGTAATGGTGCTTAATCATTAATGTTTTCTTAAAAATTCAATTATTCTCCTTACTAGCAATTCCTTGATAGAAAAGTAGATAATATGTGATATGTTGGGGATCAGAGGCTTTGGATCTAATGGGTGTAGCTTAATTCCATTGAGGGAGAACAGTTTATGTTCAATGGTACTCCTTCAATTGTGTAATGATCAATCTACAAATGGTGGTTAGTAGTGCGATGGAGTTGTTGACGTGCTCAAAGATCCAACTCCTTCTTTATTTCTTTGGAACTAGCATTATGTTGGCCAATCGTACCAGTTATTTGACTATTTTAGGGAACTTAAATTCAATTCACTTTGTTACCTGTATCTTGACTTTCGGTCCATTCTGGTTTTGATCGTTTTAACTTTTGCTTAATGAATTACTAGTTAGTGGAGGTTTTGTGTCTGGCAATCTTTCTCACATCATTATAGGATCACACAAATTCTATCACATGTTTTCAAGAGTCAAATCATTTAAACTTATTACAATTATAGGAGATCCATTTAAAACCAAATTAATTTTATGAAATGATGTGTCATATCTACTAAAAACATTATGCACATGTTCATGAGAATGTGTGATATCAATCAATAAGGTATCAAGCGAGTAAACAAAGTTCACTACATTCAAAAGTTCAAGAGCCTCATGGGCAAGTTGCTGAAAAAGGGTTTAGAGAACTAATTATTACATCATTAGCGTTATCATCCAGCGGTCACCTTCTCGTAATAGTATCCCTTGGTAGGATTCCCCATAGGTGTGTCCATTGATAAGTGTATAATTACACTTATTATCACATTAATTTGATATAATAAACATTGTAGTTTTAGTCATTTTTATACTTCATATAAAAGATTTCACGTGGTATGTAGTTGTTTTTGATGCAAATGCAGATACTAGGTAAATCTTGGGAGTAAAATGAGC